>VUQS01031424.1:0-17383 GCA_015108495.1 Heterochromis multidens | reverse complement strand
TGGCGGAGGGCTTCCACCTTGGTGGGCTCAGAATCTCATCTCTGCTTTTTGCAGATGATGTGATTCTGTTGGCTTCATCAGGTGGTGGCCTCCAGCTCGCACTGGAGCGGTTTGCAGCCAAGTGTGAAGTGGCGGGAATGAAAATCAGCACCTCCAAGTCTGAGGCCATGGTCCTCAGCCGGAAAAGGGTGGAGTGCCCACTCAGGGTTAAGGATGAGTTGCTGCCCCAAGTGGAGGAGTTGAAGTATCTCAGGGTCTTGTTCACGAGTGAGGGGAGCGGGAGATTGACAGATGGACTGGGGGGTCCATCGTGGTGAAGAGAGATCTGAGTGTAAAAGCGAAGCTCTCGATTTACTGGTCAATCTACGTCTCTACCCTCACCTATGGTCACGAGCTCTGGGTAGTGACCGAAAGAACGAAATCGCGGATATAAGCAGCAGAAATGAGCTTTCTCTGAAGGGTGGCTGGCCTCTCCCTTAGAGATAGGGTGAGGAGTTCAGTCATTCAAGAGGGGCTCAGAGTAGAGCCGCTACTCCTCCACATCGAAAGGAGCCAGTTCAGGTGGTTCGGGCATCTGACAAGGACGCCTCCTGAGTGAGGTCAGACCCAGGACAGACTGGAGAGATTAGATCTCTCGGCTGGCCTGGCAACGCCTCGGTGTTCCCCCGGATAAGCTGGAGGAGGTGGCCGGGGAGAGGGAGGTCTGGGCTTCTCTGCTTAGGCTGCTGCCCCCACGACCCGGCCCCAGATAAGCAGAAGAAAATGGATGGATGTTTACAGCCTGCTATAAAGGAAATTTTTGCACTATTAGGGGCGTGGCCTCTTTGACTGACAGGTGGATGGTGACACAGGCGGCTGTAGCTGCTAGCTGTCTGCTAGGCTTCACCTCAGCTAACTGGAGTCCCTGAACTGGACCTCTGGGCCGTGTTTGTGCTGTTGGAGCCTTTTTGGAGCCTTTTTAATGACATTATCTGACCAATAATATGGCTGCTGTGAGGTTCATGGTACTAGCAGACCGTCCAAGAAGGCTGAGCTCCAGTTTTGGTGAGTGAAATTCTGGGATTTTGATTGGACGTTACTGATTAGCAGGTATCTGTGTCTGTGTGATGCTCCCATACGGTCTGTGGATGCAGACTGATAACCAGGCTAGTTAGCATTAAGAGCTCCTCCCTCTCATCCAAATATGGTCACTTAAAAAACATCATGGCATTGGCTCTAAAGCTAAAGTGGAAGCTTCAAACCAGGACTTCATGAACCAAAAGGTGACATGACAGTGGTAATGTCCATCTTTTATACACAGTCTGTAAGTCCATTGAACAGGAGTCAGGTGCACAGACCTTTAACCTCAAACTCCTCTAATAGCAGAGGAGCTTAACAGGAAATACTGCAGACGTCAGGCTGACTGCGATGAATTAAACGAGCTTCAGTTTCACATCATTCACACATACATTTAAAGCCAGAGCTGCCTGAAGCTGCTGCAGAATGAACCCAAAAGGTTTCAGCTGCATCTGAGAATGTTAAGAAATCCATTTTCCCAAAGTGGGCAGTAATCAGATTACTGTGCTGGAGACCCTAAGCAGTGTGGTTTTACAGCCACCTCAGTAAAATAAAGTGAAGCAGCAGTAAAGTTGATCGCTGGTGTTACTGTGTTGTTGAAGCTCCGTCCTCTTTCCCGCTGCTCGGTTTTTGTCGTATTCAGGTTTTAATCGGCTGAACGGCGGCCGCAGCAGCTCTTTATCTGCACAAACAGGAGCAGAATAAAGTGAAACGACAGCAGCAACTCGTTCCTGCACACCTGACCTCTAAAAGTTAACGAGGCGTGGGCGTGTAACGGGGGTCTCTCTCTGGTCAGTGTGACAGAGAAGGATCCGGCGGGGAAGTGACAGCGCCGACCCGGCCGTCTTTATGGAAACCCATCAGAGACCTGTGGGCTGTGAAAAAACCTCTTCAGCCAAATGGGCTGCATATAAAAAAGGAAATAAAACAGCGGCGCAGAGGACGACGATGGCAGAAGCAGCATGAGGACAAGAAGAAAAGCAGAACTCAGCAGAAACCAGCAGAACAAAGACGAGCTCAGCGGCCTGATGGTTTCACTGAGGGTTCTGGAGATATCAAAGATTTTCTTCTCTTCAATAAAATACAAATAAACTCCTCATGTATGGAGAACCTGCAAAAATAGCCTAGTTAATGAATTAATATGCCATTACAGTTACAGTAACAGAGGCAACTACCAATCAGAAGGTCGGTGGTTCGATCCCCGGCTCCTCCAGTCTGCATGCTGATGTGTCCTTGGGCAAGACACTGAACCCCGAGTTGCCCCTGATGCATCGATCAGTGTGTGAGTGTGTGTGTTAGACGAGGTGCTCAGGTGTAGAAAAAAGTGCTTCTATGAATGTGTGTGTGATTGGCTGAATGAGGCTTGTAGTAAAAAGCACTATATAAGTACCAGTCCATTTAATAACATAAGTGCAGCGATTTATAAACTATGACATGCATTAAAATTTGTTTTATTTTGCTTCTGTAATTATTTATTTAAAGGTTAAAGTCAGCCTGTCTCTTATTTCTGCATTTATTTATGCTCTGACTCCTCCATTTATTTTCTTTCCCATTTGATTTTCCAAACTTTTACATTTATTTTTGTAATATTTTCCCCAAACTTATTTATTTCTGTGCATCTCCTTAGTAAAGAGGAAGAGAGAAACAAAGAATTTCACATCTTTGTTCTTAATATTTTATGTCTGTAAATTAATGCAGTCATTGGATTATTTATTAATTCATTTGATTTTGCCAAATTTGTTCCTCCATAATTGTGATAAAAATGTCACAAAATATGGGAACACTCCGCAGTAACCAACATAATTGGCTCAGCTGAGGGGGGTGCCGTTAATGGCCATTTCCTGCTGCACACCTGGCAAATTTAGCACTCCGCCCTCACATCCAAATATGGTCACGTGTGTTTTTTTCTCTGTTTAACACACAGCAAACACGAGTCCAACACCTGATGAACAGCTGCTGCTGCGATCACAGTAATGTCACAGTTAAAAAACAAACATCATCTCCGTTCCTGTAAAATTTTCGATGTCCATAAACGAGAGTCACATCTGAGCAAAGAAACAGTTTTTACTCTTTTCTGTCTGCAGTAATACTGAGTCGTAGTACTGCAGTACTACGTGTACTGATGGTGGAGGACCAGAGTGTCCTCAGAGTACCCCCCTCCACCCCTCCACTTAAGAGAGATGCTGCTGCTGGTTGAGCTGATGGAGCACTTTATACCATTCAACCATCCCGCTGAGTCAGCAGCTTCACAGAGACAGAGAGGAGGGAGAGGAGGGTGAAGGAAGGTGAAAGAGAGGAGAGGAGGAGGAGATGAAAGAAAGGAGAGAGAGGGAGGGAGAGAGAGAGAGAGAGATGGAGGAGATGATAGAGGAGAGGGAAGCATGGAGGTGAAGGCACAAGAGTGAAGAGAATGATGGAAGAAAGCAGGAAGAGAGAAAAGATGACGTCATGGTGGTTTATCAGCACAGACGTGGAGCTCACCGTCTCATTTCTGAGCATTTTTATGGACATTTGAGCTCTTGTACGAGGAGAAAGGTGCAGATTTAGGCGCAGAAAGCTAAAAACATGGCGGCTATTAAAAAGCCAAATGAATGCTTCTGCTAAAAACAAATCTGAGGAGCAGAAACTCACTTTCCTTTGGCCTGATTCACTGCTCCAGCAGGCTTTTCCCCCCTGGACAGATGATACACTTCAGTCCGGGCATATTTTTATACATGAAAGGAAGAAAGTCCTGGACTCTTCCAGCTTTGTGTTCCTGATGAATTTTCCAAGATGGTTTCAGGTCGGCTTTCAACACATTTCACCAGTGTTGAGGTCAGAGCAGAAGCTCCATCCATGCTGCTTAAAGGGATTTTCCATCTGGTTTGGATCTGACATAAAACCAGCCAAACCAACTTTCTACTCACTGCAGAACATCTGCATCCAGATGTTTCTGATATTTAATAAAACAGTGTTTCCTGTCACAAAAGCCAAAGCTTTCAGGCTGAACAGTACATTTATAGTCTGTACACATATCTGAGTAGAGTTTGGTGGAAAAGACAAAAATGTTCCATCTGAACCCCAAACGTGCACGACACTTTATACACATCACATACAGATATGTTAAATCTGCAGTTTGGTAGAACTAACAAAGTTTGTGAGTAGCGTTTACTGTAAGGAGTAAAATTTTCTGGTTTCTGAATGGAGTTTGGTGTAAAGTGTTGGCGCTCCCAGTAATCCCAGTGAACAGGTTTCAGGTCAAACAGCCACTCCATCGACAGCTTACTTTTACACAGTAAATGTTCTCCGGAGGTTCTGCTGCATAAGTGGAACATCTTTGGTTGCATTTCACCCATCACCATATTGTCCTGCCATCTCAAAATACAATACTCTAAAGAAGTCAATGTCCTGAGCACAAACTCTTTGGTAACCAGATTTAAAAGCTCCTAATCAAAAATAATCAAAAAAAGGATCCTGTATCATCTTTTAAATTCAAACTTGCTCCACTCAGCCTGAACCGAGCAGCCATTTCTCTTCATCCCCATCACGCTCTACATATTTATTTACATTCATTCATCCCTCGATTCATCTTTCTTTATGGTCAAATGCTTTGGCAGCACCGTTCATCTGATATCCAGACCAATAAAGCAAACTGAAGTGAAAGGAGAGCAGGAAGAGGAGATTAAGAAAGAAAGATTTCCATTTGGAAGATGAACAGAGATGGAAAGAGCAGTGCAGTGAGGGAGGAGCTGAATAATGTGAAAGAGGACAAAATCTTAATGTCCAATTAGTCTGGACCTGACTGATTAACATTTTGAATAGAGAAGGTTAGAAAGATCTAACAGATACAACCTTTATAACATTTAGACTGAAACGATTCTGCTTCTCCTCATTTCCTGTCGTGTATTTCCTGTTTCTAATAATGAGCTCAGTGTGTGCAGTAATCCCTGAACACTCAGTCTAACACCCCAAAAAGTTGAATCTGTTCATCTGGACGTAGCGTTTTTTTAGTGGGAGAAACGTTTCGTCACCAACTGGTAACTTCTTCAGTCTCAGCTGACTGCAGGCTTCCCCAACCTTATAAACAGTACATTGCATAATGACCGAAACCAGCACCACTGACTAACAATGGGCCATTTGGTCAGTTTCATGATCAATGGTGCTGGTTTCGGTCATTATGCAATGTACTGTTTATAAGGTTGGGGAAGCCTGCAGTCAGCTGAGACTGAAGAAGTTACCAGTTGGTGACGAAACGTTTCTCCCACTAAAAAACGCTACGTCCAGATGAACAGATTCAACTTTTTGAGATTCTTTTACCTGGATTATTGAGCATGCATCAAGAGACTCAGTCTAACAGTTTCTTCTAAATGATTGGATCTGGATAATATCCTTAACATGGTCATCTCAGGCCCACCAGCTGATCAAACCATCCATCTGAGAGGGGCAGCCAATCAGAAGAGAGTTGGATGGGGGAGTAAAACAGATAAGATCATTTTGAGCTGTGGTTAATGTTCATGTAAAGATTCAAGAATAAAAAAAACTGGAGATGAGGAGAATTTGTTTCTGAGGCTTCAGTTTTAAGGTTCACAGTCAGGTTACTTTATCTGTACCTGTAGGTTTGTTTGCAGACACCACACACACACACACTCTACAATACAACACATCACTTCATGCCAGATATAAAAGCTCTGATTTGTTTATCTGAGCGATGCTGCTGGAACAAAGCTGTTTAACGCTGTGTTTTTACACTTTGGCACGCCTTCATTCACACAGAAGAAACTCAGGGAGCCCACAAAGGTCGCGAGTGGGAAAATAAAAAGGAAGCAGGTAAGCACCGTAACCATGTGATCCAAACCCTGACACCAAGAAAAAGGACAAAACACACTCAGTGAAAGCTCAACAACAACCACCTCAGATCATCGTGGTTTGGTATGAATGCCTCCGTCTCTAACAGAATCAACAGCTCCTCAGTCTGAACACAGTCCAAACTGAAGAAGCTGCAGCATAAGCATGTGTGTGTGTGTGTGTATACCTTTGCCACAGGTAGGGATGTGCTGCTGTCCTGGTTGCTGTCCTCTCTCCTCCTCTCTGGCGCCTCCACCTACACAAACAGGATGCAGATCAGAGTGAAATCAGCGTTTCTGCTCCAAGCTGCTGCTCAGGTTCATCCACTAGAGAAAAACTTTACATGAAAAACTATAAGAGGAATGTGGAGGCATGAGTGAAGGTTCACTACAACTACAAGGTCCTCCAAATGTTCTCCCAGTGGGAGGCTGTGGTAATATTTTATCAGGAAAGAATACACTGCTGTACATTTTATTTGACCTCAGTTCATTCATGTGATACAGCACCGCAGAACAAGACCAAAGGAGGAGGAGTTCTTTTCATTTCATCTCTTTGAGTCTGGCCATCAGAGCAGAATAAACTTTTCCCAATGATGGGATTATATTTTCTTGCGGATGTGCACATGGATTTCAGGCATAAAACTTTGTTGTTTTAGACCAACACCTATAAAGCTCGGAGCTACCAGTTGAAGGTCTGAACCAAAAACCAGGAGGTCTGGATCCACATTAGTCACAGGCTCACCTGGTCGAGTAGGTGTCTACTGCAGTGGTCAGGGTTAGAGCTAGAAGTTTTGGACTTACCACCAGAGGCTTGCAGATGCCCAGGCGGACCGTACCAGGTGGAGCAGACTTCAGGACCTCCACAGCCTCGGCCAGAGTGAGCATGTCCACCTGGGTCTGGTTGACCGATACGAGCTGGTCTCCAGGAAGCAAACCACCGTGACGCTCTGCTGAACCACCAGGTACCAGAGAACGGATCACCATCACACATCGACCGGGATCTAACGGGTCCTGAGAGCCAGAGAGGAACAGTTAACACTGCTGCAGTCGAGCATCATAGAACTTAAAATTCACCTTCTAAAGTCTGAAGCTGTGTGAGATTTTCACTGGAGTCAGGAGAAAATGTCAGCTAAGGTGGGGTGCTATGTTAAATTCTCCAACCAGCAACTGGCGATAGATCTGCTGGTGTCACAACCTACCAGCCAACATGGGTCAGTCTGCCATTTTAACAAAACAAAACAGGCCCCTGGCCTCAAGTAAACCTCCTGTTTGCCAGGATGCTCAGACCCATACCTGCACTCTGTTTTTATAAAAAAACAATTAAAAAAAAACAAAAAAAAAACCAAACAGGGACCAAGATCATTAAACATGCTTTTATTCAGCATCGTTTCCCTGGTGGAGGAAACCCACAGAAACAGACACTCACACTTTACAACATTTTTAATCCAGACATCACTGACCCCAGATCAGCTCAAGCTTAATATGGTTTCTCATATTTCAACAACTCAACAAACACTGATGGCAAATTAATTGGCACGCAGCGTTTTCCCATCATGAACCGTCTGATGATAAATAATTAAATCAAAACCAGGAAACGACTCAGGAAGAGTCACAACATAAGGCTTACAAGCTGCTGTCAGGAGGGGGGAAACATAAAAACAGACACAGAAAGACCATCACAGATCTTCATTTCCGTTTCTCTCATCACTCATACAGGGAAGAGCGAGGAAGACACACTGACATCATCATCACTGTTCTCAGCCCAGGCAGAGCAGCAGAGGAAAGGCAGGGGGAGACAGAGACCAGAGAAATCACAGCAAACACACATCCAAACATAACACAAACACACAGACGTGAGGAAGAGGAGGCTGACGGAGGAGAGTGAGAAGAGTCGTCTCCAGACTTAAAAACCAGGCCTGAGTTCAGGCGGTGGTAATCCGACATGTGGAGCCTTCAGCTGCTCCTCCTGTTTTAAAAGTAGTAAAAATGAGGCCGAAAAAACCAACATAAACTCAGTGATGGCGATGTCCAAGCTTAAACTAACGTTCCCAAACACAACGTGAAGTTAAAGGCATCAAATATCAAGCTGCAGCAAAAACAACTAACAAAAAACTGTTCAGAAGGAAAATCCATCTCATCCATCCATCCTTCATCTTCCACTTATCCAATTCAGGGTCAGGGTGAGGGGGTGGAGCCTATCCCAGCTGTCATAGGTCAAAAGGTGGGGTACACCTGGACAGGTAGCCTGTCTGTCGCTAACACAGACAGACAACCGTTCACACTCAGGCTAACCACATGCTGTCTTTGGACTGTGGGAGCAAGAATCTGGAGAACCCACGCAGGAACCTGGAGAACATGCAGGCTCCACACAGATATGAAAGGTTAATCTGCTATGAAATCATGCTGAAAATCTGATTTGTTGATGGCCTGTTTCTTTTTTGTCTGTGTCTGAATGAACTCTGACCTCTAACGAAAATTTCCTGATATCCAGTTTTTTTTTTTGTTTTTTTAAATCAATGACCTCAGAATTTATTTTACTCTTTAAAGACTACCGTTTGGTCTTTATGTGATGGTTACAGTCCAACCGGTCACTGAGGACTGATCACTTCTCTCATTTTGGACCAAATATGCAGCTTTTATGATGTTTGTGTTATTAGTTTATAGTCAGTTTATTACAGCGAACTAAGAGGTGTGAAAAAAGATTTTAGTTATTTAAACAAAAAGCTGAAACCTGACTTAAACGATACTGCGTGCTGCAGAGAAACCAAATACAACCCGGTGGAAATGTCTGCAGGTTTAGTCTCTGCATATGGTCAAATCCAGGCTTTGGTGCACATTTCCTGACACAACCACAAACTAAATACTTCAAATGATAAAAACTGAGACGAGCAAACGCACTGGAGTTTAAAACCACACAAAACTCTAATAACCTCAGAAAATACTGCATTCATCATGTACAGCGTCCTCTACAAACTGCACATTTTCTGACAGTAATAATTAAGAAGCATATCAAACATGGTCTTTATTTGACCTGTGACCTCAGCTGATGGACTCCTCTTCACACAGAGACTGATGTGAGGTTTCAGCCTAATTAAATCCATGTTTGTCTTTCTGAACTTTAGAAGAAGTTGTGAAAGATAAAGAAGAGGAGGAAGAAGTCTGCAACTGATTACTTTCTCCTCCGTCAGCACTGCTCTCTGCTCAGAGTTTTTAACCAGAGTAACTGTGAGGCCGGCCCAAACCCAAACCCCCTCAGAGCCTCTTGTACCGACTATAAAACCCTCTCCTGGTGCGAGCGGATGTATGCGGCGTGAATTCCCCGGTGTCGAACCCTGGGCATCGCCCGCGCTGCAATACGAGCTGCCGTGCCAAGTTTCAGGCTGCCAGAACAAAGCTGCGCTGTATTTTTAGACTGAACAACATGGCTACAGGTGGTGAGGAGTCAGAACTCAAGTCCTCCACTCCTACAAGATCCTCCGGAAAAAGAAAGGCCGCTGCAGTCAAGAAGTGGAGGAATCAGAAAAACGTAGGAGAGAGGCTGAAAAAAAGAAATTAGAAATGTATCTGCCAGAAGTAGTGAAATGTTTCACACACATAATGAGGAGGGTTTGGGGTTTTTTTGGATATGTAGGTTGCAGGGCGTCTGCACAAAGTTAGACTTTTTAAGACCTTTATGATGCCACTGAGAATCAAACTCAGGAGGTTTTATTCACCGAAATAAACACGACTCCAAATATTTTAGGAGCTCTCACACTCAACTTTACATTTGGTGATTTTATGAAAATATTTCAGGACCTTTCAGCGCCTCTCAGGTTTGATCATATTTCTGACTTTAAAAAGTTAATCGATACTCGCCCAAAACATTTGGATCTCCGGTTTCTTTTAGTTTAACGTGGGCATCTTTGTAAAAGTTACAGAAATCTGAATGCAGTTTTCACCCTGTCGTGGCTCACCGGATCAGCTCCTCTTCAGGAGTTTGCCCAACCAGTCCGCATGGGCTTCATGGACTTTGTAGGCGTTTGAGAACAGAATTAATTATTTTATTCAAATTTCAATTTGTAGTGATTTTATTTTTCTAATTTCTAAATTCTTCATCTGCAAACTTCTAAACAAAATACCCGTTTGGAAACTTCAGTGCAGCAGCTAGAAATCCAAAGAAAAAGGTGAAACCAGACGTCACAGCCTTAGAGGTGTGCTCCCCGACACCACCCAAAAATGTCCTTCCTTTAACTTTATTTTATTAGCACTATTTTTTTTATATTTATATATTTCTCTCTTCATGACGTTATTACCCAAATCAAAAAATAAAATACTTATTTTATATTTTTCTCTTAAACATGATGAGACCCCATGTTCTGTTCATGTGTTCCTGTTTAAAAAAAGAAATAAATATTAAGAAGAATCACATGAAGTAATAAATAAAGGAAATGTAAAAAACGAGGAGGTGTGGTTCATGTACAGTAGGTGAGAGCGCGCTCTGTACTGCCGGCGGTAAATCAGACCCGTTGCTGGTGGGCGGTGCACTTCGCCTCTGCCCTTCTTTACCAATTTGAGGGTTTCCTGTTTGGAGGTCTCGGGACCCATCATTGGTTTGTGATGTGACGGTTTCACTGACCTCCGGCTCACACTGCAGCAGTTTGGAGCAGAGTGTGAAGCGGCAGGAACGAGAATTAGCGCTTCTGAGGCTGTGGAGCTGGAAAACTGTGGAGTGGGAGACTGACAGATGGATTGGGACCAGATGTCATGGCGTTTGTTTGGTGCTCTGGTGGGAGGAGCCAGAGACATTGATTGTGTTGGTGCCTTGAATGGAGCTGTTAATGACGCCATACCGCTGTGAAACTGTGGACATGCAGCAGGAGTAAAACCTGCAGGAAAAGAGCTTTTAAAAGCTTGATTTTGAGGAAACTCACCAAACTTCTTAAGCCTTTTTTAAATAATCAGATGTGACTGGTGATTCTATACGTGCAGTTTTAATTTCGTACTGATTATTGAAATCAAAGCTGGATTTCTCCCCATTCGTTTAGATTCAAAGTGGCTGCAAAGAGGCGAGACTTGCTTTCAGAGGAACTTTGCTGGAACAAAGGAAGAGCTCTTCTTCCTGTGATGAACTCTGTGACGGTTTTATCATGCGATACGTCATGAGTGATTTTTTTTTTCCTCATCCTGTAACTTCTGTAGTGTGTCTGTGATGTTGGCCATGGAAAAAGTCAGGATAAAGAACAATACTGTCCTCACGTTGACAGTTTGAGACCTGAACTCCAGCGGTTCCTCTGAGGATCATCATGCTCCTTCAGTCTTTGGAGAAAACATGTTTATATCTGAAGCTGTCCACATTGTTGGGGTGTCAGATTTTAGTGGAAACTATCAGCCAGAGTCCAGACAGACACATCAGCTCTCCTCTTATTGCCTCCAACCATCTTTCACTCGGCTGACAGGCGCAGAGTCAGTAACAGGAAACAGTTTGGCAGGAACACCGGGCCGACATGCCCTTGGGCGAGAGATACAGAGAATGGAGAGGAGAGAAAGGGTGAAGATTTGTGAGGGAAGTTGATTCATTTTATTTTGTTAAATTTGATGCAGGTCAGTTTCACTCTGAGGTGAAAACTTGATTTTTACTGCTGCAGATTGTTTTTTTGTTTTTTTTTAAAATCGTATGTAACTTAAACAGGATAGAAAAACAAAAGTAACACAATGTTTGATTTTTAGACTTCTTTACTTCTTAGACTTCTGAGAGAAAGCTCCAGAAAGCCCAGGAAAGCTCCTACTGGACTTCTTCCTGTGGACATACAAGCTACGTGACCATGAGGAGAACTAGAGGCAGACCAGAGCACAATGAAGAGACCTTACAGAGATTTAATCTGGCCTGAGATGAGACAGTGATGCACATAACCACCACTGAGGGGACTGTGAACATGATTAAAAAACTAAGCAGACCAAGTCAGATCGAGCTGGTTCTCCTGTTTGGGTCAGCTGGTCTGCTCCACAGGGGCCTACAGATGATCAGTTTAGGCGTCCAAAGTGAAAGCAATCAGGTTGGCCTGAGCTGACGGTGCTCTACAGAATCAGGTGGCTAATCAGGAGACAGGACTTAATGAGACAAGCTCTACAATTGGCTGTTTCAGAGCAAAGCTGAACCCTGGATGTATGAAGAGAAAGTGGGCGGTGCCTCTTTCAGTCAAACAAAAGTAGCTCAATGATTCCTCCATGAGGTACTTTCACATGCTTTCACAATTTTGGGCCCACAGAGCATGCTCAGTAGCCTCCTCCTCAGTCTGTAGAGCGTTGTGTCTGACGCTGACGTCGTCGACTTTTTAAAAGTGAACAGACCAAATTCTAATCGCAGGTTTCTGACAGTAAGGAAGCCTCTCCAGTGAAAAATCGCTCTGTGGAGGTTTACGTTTGCACAGATGTGTGCTGCTCGGGAAGCTGAGGGTCTGCAGAAAGAAACCACATCAGATAAATCCTGCAAAGATCGGCAGGAAGAGGCCCAGGATAAAAATCACTCCCCTGAAAATAGGTTTGAATGGCTTTTATCATGTAGTTAACATGCCTTATAAACAAAAACACTCATTTTCCACACACACACACAGGCCTCCTGGGCAGATACTGTGTGTGAACCAACTGGGAGTTAACCTGGAGCTTGCTCCACCGCCTCAGCTGGATCTGACGGAGGAGGAGGAGGAGGAGGAGGAGGAGGAGAAAGAGATCTTGGAGGTGAAGCTGTGCCTAAAGATAAAGCGCTGAAGGAGGTTGGGGAAGATAAAGACAGCAGACACACCAGGGTTTCCCAAATTCACTCCCCAGACAGTGATGAATCTAAAATCAGACGATGTTCACTTTAAAACATTTCAGCTTCACTCACTGTTTAAGGAGTCCTGTGAGGAGACAGGAAACACACACAAGTACCAATAAACGTCCTTCTGAATGTCAGACGGCTGTTTGTCTAAAATCAGAGCTGACTGAGCATTAAAATATCAAACAAACCATTTTCCTTCCATTTTCTTCCTGTGACGTGTATTTTAGTGTATATTAGTGTTTCTATTTTTACTGTTTTCTATTATACACCGATTAGTGAGAACATTAGGACCACCTGCCTAATATTGTGTTGGTCCCCCTGACCCATCGAAGCATGGACTCCACAGGACCCCTGAAGGTGTGCTGTGGTATCTGCACCAACATGTTAGCAACAGATCCTTTAAGTCCTGTAAGCTGCGAGGTGGGACCTCCATGGATCAGATTTGTTTGTCCAGCACATCCCACAGATGCTCAGTTGGATTGAGATCTGGGGAATTTGGAGACCAAGTCATCACCTCAAACTCGTTGTTGTGCTCCTCAAACCATTCCTGAACCATTTTTACCCCTCAGCCAAAAAGGCTGATGGGGTACTGTCATCACCCTGCCGGGTAGACGGGCAGCGTGGACACCCAAGTTTGTGAATGCGATAACTCGAGAAAGAAGTCACCTAGGACTTTAAATTCATACCATGGGTGCATATTCACTTCACCTGTCAGTGCTCAGAATGTTATCCTGATCAGTGTGTGTATGTATGTATGTATGTATGTATTCTGAATATATTGTATGTGCTCTGTGGCTCCGGATGACCCACAGTGTGGGTTTTTCTTCTGCAGCGTGTTCACCTGGTTTCTATGGCCATCGTTGCAGTCAGTCGTGTCCTCAGTGTATCCACAGTGACGGGGCGTGCCACCACATCACCGGCCACTGTGAATGTCTCTCTGGCTTTTTTGGCTCCCTCTGCAACCAAGGTCAGTTGGGTTCTAGCTGCTTTCCATGAAAAGATTTCAGAAGTACAGAAGTAGAAATTCTGGCGCTCTTTATGAGTGCAAAGTAAAGTCTGGGAGGTACAGGTTAAGTGAAAATAAATTGAACTTGATGTGGACAGTGTGAAGTGGTGGTTCCTCAGCATAGAGGTCTAGATACATAAAAATCTAAATGGAGCCCAGATAATCTGGCTTTCAGTTCCTTTAGATAATTTGTTTTCATATAACAGCCTATTATGTTAAGTGGGCCTAACATTGCAAAAATATGATTAAGTTATTTATTTTATTATTCAGTATTAATGTGTTTATTTGTTATTCAATAGTGGTGGTTTCTTGAGTAAACCAGGATGATGATGAGGGGCACAATTTTCTGTGACACAGAGTTTAAGAACAAGTGCATTAAACTCTCCCTGTGTGATAAATGGCCCTCTTTCACACCTCCCTGCTCCTAGTTGGTAATTTAGAGTTTCCATCAATCTGTAGCATCCAATTCAAGACATCCACAATAAGATTATTATCAAGGTTACTGTTTCAAAACTGACAAAGTTCATCCAGAGCTACTAAAGAAATTACACGCCTTTTTTACAGGCCAAGTAATCAGCTTTGTGAGCGGTAAATTCATCGTAATGTGAAAATTTAAATATTAAAATAATAAGTTCACATATGTTTGTCGCTCTGCAAGGTGTGATTAAAAGGTTCTGAGAACAGATCCAAAAAAATTAAAAGCCTTACCTGATTTAGATATGCTCAGCCTCATGTTCACGGTCATCTTCTCGTTCCCATGTGGACTGTGTGTTATTTTTATATATACCTGTGGAAGTCTCACTAAGGCCTCTTGTACTCGTGAGATGTGTGCAGGATCTCCTCCAGTGTGTCAGATCAGCAAATCTTCAACTTGATTTTCATTTTCAAGTAGTGGACAAAGTTGCACGGAGGCAAATCTGGCTCAGGTAGTGAGGGAAGATTGTTTTGGTATTGCCAAAAAAAATCTGTGTTTTCAGTGCCCTTTGTCCTGATACACGGTGATGGCACATGCAGGAGTTCAGGTCGTTTTCTCTGAATGTCCTCCCTCAGATGCCTCAGGATGTCACAGTAGCAGAACAAAGACCAAGTCAACCCACTGAATGTTGACAAAAAAATGATCCTCCACATAAAATTCATCTCAGTATGAAAGAGAAGTTGATGTTTGCTCTGTGTGCTCATGTGCACATCACAGAGCACAAGGTGCAACTGGTCAGGCTTCCAGGATGAAATCTAAAAGTAGAAATCACACTGGAAGTCTTCGTGCCTGCTGTTTACTGCCTGAAACTTATGATGTTGCTGCACTTGCTGTTTGGTAAAAGGTGTATTATAAGAATATAAAGTCAACTAGGTGACCAGTAGCCCTCCAAAACTGATGCATACCTCTTTCTGTTTATTCTGCATATATTGTTTGAGTTTGTGTAAAGCAGGTTCTCACAACAATGTAGACACCAAACAAAAAATCTGAAAATGAATCCACCAGCCCACCAATCCACCAGGGCTGGAAACAGCGTGGTGACACCATGACACTTTACTCAAGTTATAATTACAGGTAATATATGAAGGTTTAAATGCAGACTTTTACAGGCTGTGCTGTGTATGATTGCATATTGTTCACTGTTGCACAAAACCAGTGTTTGTTTGTTTTTTTTGAGTATATTCTTGTGGTGGGACTTGTCACTTCCCCAACCCAGCAAAATAGAAAATGGGGACTGGTAACACATGGTAAGCACTGTGAAAGAGTTTGCTTTATTCTGAACCTAAATCAAGAAAATGTAATGAAATCTAAACAGCAACTGAAAACAAATAAGGCACCATGCTGTTTATCAAAGTAGCTTATGGAATCACTGTATCACTTTACATTTATCAAGATATGTATTGAGCCATGTGAAAGGGAGACATACACCCCTGTTCATGGCCTTTAAAAAGATATCCTATTATGTCTAAATTTGGGGAAAAGTGAAAAATGTTTGTCAAGCTTTTTTTCAGACAAAGGCTTGAATCAACCTAATTTCAAGTATTCACTGATTCATGTTTATATATGTTTATATATTCCAGGGTGGAATAATTGTACACAGTATATCTTTAATGACTTTCAAAAATGAGAATTGGGTGCATAAGTTTGAATGTATTTTGTATTTTCATCACAGGGTCAAATATATACATACACCCCCACTGATATTAGGTTAAATGTCCCTTAGCAAGTTTCACCTCAACCAGACACTTTTGGTAGCCATCAACAAGCTTCTGGCATAATTATGGCTGATATTTGACCACTCTTCTTGGCAGAATTGGTAGAGTTCATTTAAATTGGTTGATTTCCTGGCACAGACCCGGCTTTTAAGCATAGTCCACAAATTTTCAACAGGATTGAGGTCAGATCTTTGTCAAGGCTAGCCACACAACATACACTCCAACTACACACACTAATGTTACAAATAAAAAACAAAAAATCTCCCTCTCACCCCCTGCGGGGTGCCGTGTGTGAGACTCAAACTCAAGTCCTCTACCAGAGGCCTGGGAGTTTGAGGGTTCTGTGCAGTATCTTAGCTGTTCCCAGGACTGCGCTCTTCTGGACCAAGACCCCTGATGTTGTGCCTGAGATCTGCTGGAGCCACTCTTCCAGTTTGGGGGTTACAGCTCCTAATGCACCTATTACCACTAGGACCACTTTGGACTTTACCTTCCACATCTGCTCATCTCCACATCAGCCCCTGGTACTTCTCTTTTTTCCCATGCTCCTGCTTCCTCATGTTGCTGTCTGCTAGGATTTCCACATCTATCACAACAGCGGTCTTCTGCTCCTTGTCAGCCGCCACTATGTCTGGTTGGTTGGTCAGCAGCTGCTTGTCTGTCTGGAACTCAAAGTCCCTCAGGACTTTAGCCCTGTTGTTCTCAACCACCCTTGATGCTGTCTCCCATCGGGACTTGGGAACTTTAACTTGGTTGTGCCTCTCAGTGTATATGGTCCCAGCTTGCATCTTACATCCTGCTACTATGTGTTGGATAGTCTCTGGAGCACCTTTGCACATTCTGCAACTTGGGTCCTGTCGACTGTGGTAGACTCCTGTCTCTATGGATCTGGTGCTTAGGGCCTGTTCTTGCGCTGCCATAGTCAGAGCCTCTGTGCTGTCCTTTAAGTCAGCTTTTCTAGCCACTGGTAGGATTTCTTGATGTCAGCCACTTCCTCTGTCTGTCGATGGTACATCCCATTCAGAGGCTTGGTCATCTATGACAGTTCCTCTTCCTGTTCCTCGTCTGCCTTCAGCTGCCTGAGGCATTCTTGGAGCAGCTCATCTCAGGGGGCCATCTTCCTGATGTATCTGTTTCCTCCTGGACTGTGGCTATGACACTCACTAATCCTCGCCCTCCCTCTTTCCGTTGCTTGTAGAGCCTCAGGGTCCTGAACTTCAGGTGGAGACCTCTGTGCATTGTAAGGAGTTTTTGTGTCTTGACATCAGTGGCATCTACAGTGGGGCAAAAAAGTATTTAGTCAGCCACCAATTGTGCAAGTTCTCCCACTTAAAAAGATGAGAGAGGCCTGTAATTTTCATCATAGGTATACCTCAACTATGAGAGACAAAATGAGAAAAAAAAATCCAGAAAATCACATTGTCTGATTTTTAAAGAATTTATTTGCAAATTATGGTGGAAAATAAGTATTTGGTCACCTACAAACAAGCCAGATTTCTGGCTCTCACAGAC
>VUQS01031423.1:0-13645 GCA_015108495.1 Heterochromis multidens | reverse complement strand
CGCGCCCTCTCTCTCTCTCTCCCCCTCGTCCCCTCGCTCTCTCTCTCTCCCCCTCTCTCTCTCGTGCCCTCGCTCTCTCTCTCCCCCCTCGTGCCCTCTCTCTCTCTTCCTCTCGTGCCCTCGTACCCTCGCCCTCTCTCTCCCCCTCGTGCCCTCGCTCTCTCTCTCTCCCCCTCGCTCCCTCTCTCCCTCTCTCTCCCCCTCGTCCCCTCGCTCTCTCTCTCCCCCTCGTGCCCTCGCTCTCTCTCTCTCCCCCTCGTGCCCTCGCTCTCTCTCCCTCTCTCTCAGTGTGTTAGTGTTTGTTTACCTTCCCCAGTGTTAAGTCCTCGTGTGTTAGTCTGTGTCTAGGTTCAGCCACTTCCTGTTTTACGTTGACAGTCCCTCGTCTCTTGTGTACTATGTTTGCGTCCTCTGTCTCGTTATACTCTTATGTAGTTCACCTGTGTTCCCTGGTGTTCTCAGTCTCCCTGATTTCCTTGTGTGTATTTAAGCCCTGAGTCTCTCCATGTTCTTTGTTACGTCGTTGTCATTCCTCCCCAGGTTGTGTGCGCTCCATGTATTCTAGTGCTTCAAGTATTCCATGTATTCCATGTTCCAAGTGTTTCCACGTTCGGTTCCTGTATTTTTGTATTCTTTAAGTTTTTTTTTTCTACTCCAGCAATAAAACGGCTGTCGAGTTAAGTGTTTGTCTCGGAGTCCTGCATTGGGGTCCTCACCCTGCAACCACACAGCCCTAAACGTGACAAAAAGGTCATATACAAAGAGTTCATTTGGGAATACCAACGCTGGGAAGTTTGACTACTCCAAGATCAAAGACAGTCTGGTGATTAGGAGCAGGTTATGTTCAAGATGACAGATCAGTGGGTACAAAATCACCACCTACTGACCAAAAATTCTCCAGAAAATTCTCCTGGAAGATTTCTCAGACCTCTATGCACTGATAGTAGAAAGGTCTAAAGCATATAATGTCTTTGTCTTCCCTGAGGATCATCATAAATATAAATTCTTGGATAGAATATCCTTTGATTTTCCCCCTGAATTTCCCCCTTTTTTCCTTATTTTATTGTTCCATAAGCATTAATATATGATCCTAAAACAGGACATTTGTACTTGCTGACCTTTTATCAAATTTGCACATAGTCTAAGCCTGCATTTGAATTCTGTATTTTATAAAATATTTCTATACTTTTATTTTTAATATTTCTTTTTTCAGACCTTTAAACACTACCATGGCTGCAGCTGAAATAATAAAAACTAAAACTGTCGTATGCACATCTAAACATTAAATTTAAAGATAATAATTGTAATTCATCAGATTCTCCCGTGTCTTAATGATAGAGCTGTAATACGTCTGTTAAAATGTCTGCATTTTTGATTTCCTTCCTGGCTTCAAATAGGCTACACTTACCGTAGGTCTTTTCCAGTCTTACTGACCAAGTACTTAAAGCCACACATTTATACAGTGCGTTTAGTATTAAACTAATATACATGACTTGTTAATTAGGAGGTTCAAAGGTAAGGTAAGGTTGTTATCATTGTGGGCATTCGGTCAGAAGGAAACAGCCATCAATGATTCTGCAGTGGGTTTTTGGTTTATTTTACTTTAAATCAAAGGTAGCCTAACAAAAGAAGACACACATGGACTGCTAAACTCTGAATGAGAAAATAAGGTCAGACTTCAAGTCATTAAAGATAAAAAGTTTAATAAACTCAGAAGAAGAACAAAAATAACTCACCTTAGCTACTTCCCCATATGGGAGTGAAAAGAATGAGTGGAAGGAAGTGCAGTCCTTATATAATGTGTGCCAGGCGAGTTCAGTTAAGGGACAAAGAAATTCAGGAGCCAATCAGTGATGAGAAAATCAAGAGAGAAAATGAGGTAAAGATGGTAAATAAGGGTAAATAAATTAAAATAAGAATCTTTACTACAGTACTTTTCCTATCATACACACTAATACTGCTTATTTGTCTGTGGCAGCTGTGCTGCTTTCAGCCTGTATTATACATTTAACCTCTTCATTTCTTTTTCTAATTTTATAGTTTACCAGCTGCACATCTGCCATTAGACTTACCCATGTTTGTGAATGGGCTTGCAGCTATATTGATAAACCCTATTTTTAGTGATCTTATTGAGTTGATAACCACCTTCATGTAAATGCTAAGCATGATTGCCATTATTAAGGTAAACAACGTCCTGGGTATGTTAAACTTGCTTTTAGTACAGAACACTTAAAAAAAGTGCAAAACTACAAGAAACAAATTCAAAACCGAGACAGTTATCATGTGCTTTTATTTTTTTCTTTCTCTTTAAAGCAAAAAAAAAAAAAAAGCACCCACACACTGCCCACGTTCAAAGAGTGTGTCTGTTTGTGCTTCTTAAGCCAGTGAAGAGCTAGATAATACTGTCACAGTTATGCCGAGCTATCGTCACATTTTTACACAGCAAAGTGGCTTCATCACCAACTCTGACGGCGAAAAAGGACCAATGTTGCCCAGATGCTGCTGTTGACAAAAAGAAAGAGCAATGTGACCAACAAACTAATAATATGACTGTTTTGTTCATAATTAGTATGAAGCTCATTTTCAATAAACACCCATTTGTGTCTTTGGTTTAAAATCTAAAATAATTTGTGTCATATCTCTCATTACTTTTAAACTGAAAAATCATTAAATGGAAAAAAAACAAAAAAACATTTGAATCCATCTGAATGTGATCGTTGTGCTTCTCACTCTCTCTTGGTCTCTATTCTAATGACACATCTCTAAAACTTCTTCTTAATGATATATAAAAACACATCTGTTTTCTGTGAGTCATAAGGTGTCACTTCCTCATAGTGACTTCAGTCATTTTCTTCCCATCTCCAACATTTATTAGTTGAGATCATCTGTTTAATCTATTAAGCCATTCCATTTTTAGAGTGCATTTCTTGTCAGAAAAAAAAAATCTATAATGCAACATCATGACAGTGTTGCACAATGATGATGATGATGAGTTAAACATCTAAAAACAGAAATGGTTAACATGTTGATGATATCTGATCTAACATTAGTTTCCCATTTTGAACACAAACACATTTCTGTTGTTATGAAATGGTTGGTAACAAAGGGCTTTTGAAAAATAAGGTTTTCTTTGCAGATTAAAAAGTTGATTTCTGAGGTTTATGTAGTCACTTCTGGGTTTCTCACAAGATGTAGACACAACGAAGTCTGTGGTTCTTTAATCCTGTGTGAATAGAATTTGTCATACTATAGATACAGTAAGGAGAGAATGAGAGAAAGAACTTAAGAGGAAGTGTTTTGTAGAGAAAGGGGGAACAATATCAGCAGACCTCCTAAGAGTTGACACAGCAACAATGACCAGGAAAAAAAAAACCCATCAGAAATATAACATCGGACACACTGATGTCTGTTGTTTTGAAATGGTTTTCTATGAGGGGCTTTTCGCAAAGTTGTAGATTTTTTTTGGTTAGCCTTACAGTCATAAAAGTTAATATTTGACTGAGCCACCTCAGAGCTTTTTTTTCTTTTTATTGTTATTCAGATGATATTCCACAGGTTGGCATTCACCATTTATTGCTGTCTGAGTAAAATTTAGAGTCAAATTACAAGGAAGAAAATATAGGTATTTAAATCCTTCCAGTTCTACTTCCTCTTCTCTCACCGCTACTGTTAATTCTTCACTCTGTTGGTTTGAAGAGCTCTGCTTGTTCTGAGCTCTGACATTTGTCTCTTCAACATTCAGTATAACTACATCTCTTCCTACTCTATCTATAGTATGACAAATTCTATTCACACAGGATTAAAGAACCAGAGACTTTGTTGTGTCTGCGTCTTGTGAGAAACCCAAAAGTGACTACATGAACCTCAGAAATCAACTTTTTAAAATTACAACAAAAACATTATTGTTCAAAAGCCCCTTATTACGAATCATTTCATAACAACAGAAACATAGTTGTTTATGTATCCAAAATGGGAAACCTAATACCAGATCATGTTGTCATCATAGTATCATAGTACCATGCATTATTAGTTACTTTTTTTTTCTGACAAGAAATGCAGTCTAAAAATGGAAAAATGCTCTTCATGCTTCCAACTTCCCCTTTCATCACTAACCACACAATCCTAAATGTTAACCCCACAGTAACACAATCTTAAATTACACGAGATTACAGCATGCAAATTGATCAAAAATAATAACGTGTTCATGTTTAACTCCAAATTAAACAGATGATCTCAACTAATTCAACACATGTTGGCATTAAGAAGACAAAGAGTGAAGTCACTATGAGGGAGTGACACCTCATTATTCACAGGAAACAGATATATTGTTAGATATTGTTGAGGAGAATCTTCAGAGCTGTGTCATTAGACCGAGAGACAAAGAAGAGACCGAGAAGTATAATGCTTACATTCAGATGGATTCAAATGTATTCTTTCCTTATACTGACTTTTCTGTTTAAAGGTAAGGATACATATGACACAAATCATTTTATATTTTAAACTCAAGATGAGACACAAACTGGTGTTGTAGTTAAAATGATCCTCACACTAAGTATGAACAAATTAGTCATTTAATTAGTTTGTTCATCACATTTCTCTTTCTTTCTTTCAACAGCAGCAGCTGGGCAACATTCACCCCTGATTGTCAGAGTTGGTGATGAAGCCACTTTACCCTGTGAAAGTGGTCAGCATAACTGTGACAGTAATACCTGGATCTTCAGTGATTTAAAAAGCAAAGAAACAGTGACAATCTTTGAACATGGTGAGATTCACAAAGACGCTGAAGCTAAATCAGACAGACTGAATATTACAGCAAACTGTTCTCTGGTCATAAAGAAGGTCACAGATCAGGATGTTGGTGTTTACACCTGCAGACAGTTCATATCAGGAAGACAAGGATCAGAGTCTCGTGTTGATCTATCTGTTATTCACAGTGAGTATTTACATCTTAATGTTTTTAACTCAAAGTGTCTTGTTAGAACAACATAATGAAACATCATCACCAGTGACTGAACAGAAGAACAATATAAAGTCACCTTGCACTGCTCTGTGCTGACATATGAACACTGCAGATACACAGTGGAGTGGCTGTATGAGGGTAAAGAGAAAAAAACCTCAGACATGGAGATATCATCAGGTTCCTACTGTGACATTTACAACACCTCACTTTAATCAGAAGTCAAAGTTTTATGAGTTACTGAAGTGTAAAGTGACAAACAAAGACACTAAAATAGCGCAGCTGTTTCCCTTCCCCTCTCTGTCCTCAGGTGACAAAACAGGTGAGAACTGTAATGAACTCAAAGTTTACAAATGCAAAAAAATGTGTTCATCTTAAGGATTCAAGTTTAAATATAACAGCAGTCTTAAATAAAATACTACTCAAGTACCATGTTGTTGCTGTGCTCGCTGTACAGGTGGAGATGCAAGAACTACAAAACTAGCATCCACAATTAAACCAACATCAACTATAAGAAGTGAAGGAACAACTTCAGAGAAAATAAGCACATCAGATGGAAATTATATAACATCTTCAAACAATGTAAAACAAGGTAATGACTAAAATATGATTGTCATACATACATTAGGCTGTGGGAGAAAAATATTCTGATTCAGTGTGTCTCACAACACCTACAACATCCAGCTCATATCATATGTGTTGATTTTCTTCTGTTTCCAGGTCGGTCATGGTGGTGTATTACCGTTCCTGTGGGTTTGGCAGCACTTACAGTGATTGCTGTAGTCATAATTAGACAGAAGACAGTAAAAGGTGAGACCATTCAAAGACATAAAGGTACATTTAAAAAGTTAATTGTAGATTTTTAATGTATGTAGAAATGTGTTTAATGTTTCAGCTTCAATGTTTGATGTATTTTGCTGACTCTGTGTCAGCAGTAGATGAAGACTCACTATGTATTCTTTAGGAAATGTCATATAAGACGATCTATTTAAACAGCATTAGCTTTCCAGTTGCTGCACACATGCAAGCCTCTCACTGATCACTAATGTTGGTTCTGTTCTGTTCCATTTGGACAGATGCCAAAACAGAACCATGCTGACAAATATAAATGACAACCGATGTCTTCTTTTGATTGTAGTGGTCCTGACATCATGTCGATTGTTACTTAAGATAAACACATGTCCTGGTGCTAATATTCTTTTTTAGAAAACAGACAAACTGAAACTCTGGATTTGCAGTGTAGAAGCTAAACATGACTTTTCATTTCAGGAAATAAAAGACAGAGGGACAAGAACACAGTGAGTTTAACACTAATAATAAAGGACATCGGCAGAGGTCACACACTACTCCCTGTACAGAGTTACACTCACTGCTGTATTTGTTGTCTGAAATGTGTCTGTGTGAAAGAAGAAAAATACTTGAAATAAGTTTTCAGTTCACATGTTGATAGTCATAATGTTGTCTTCACCACGTAGGCTGAACGTGAAGATGGTGTTTACTACGCCTCCATCAGCTTCACCAAGGAGACCGAGAATAAAGCCCGGGTAAGAGATGTTTCCATCCAAATTACGACTTTCAGAACTTCTACTAGGATATGTTGTTTTAAATTATAAGGTGTGTGAAATTTATTATACATGTTTTCTTCTAGGTTCTAGGTGACAAAGGTGAAGGTGACACTGTGACCTACAGCACTGTGAAAACTTCCTCCTCTCTTGCTGGAGTTTTCTGTGATCCCAGCAGCCTCTACTCCACTGTCAACAAACCAAAGAAATAAGATTTTACTTATTAAATTGTTTTGAATGTTGCATGATTATTGACTGATCATAGATTAAGATGCAGGTTAAAGTGAACAGGGCTGTTAACAAGTTCTAAAATAGTAAAACGAACTTTGTAACTGCCTGACACTTGTTGTCTGTGGTCATGGACACAAGGTATGAAGGAGCTTATTTTATCTTATTGCTAACTTATGTACTCTTTATTTGATATCAACTTTAGAGGTGATGAAACAAACAAACCAATTTCAGACCACATTTTACAATAATATCAGATCTACCAGGCGTGAAGCCACTGAGAGAGCTGAGACTCCCTCTAGAGGTGGAGTGTGAAAATATTGTGTCCTAATGAAAGTTATGTAGAATCAATTGCTTTGTTATTTTCATTTTTTTGTTAAAAATCCTTTATCAGTAGATGTTTGATATATGTCTGCTACTTAAATGAGTTTTGCTTGTTTTGCTTGTCATTAGTTCCACACCATTTAAAGTTTATATTGTTGTAAAGCTTAACAGAATTAAGGAGAATTGATCTTTTGTGATTTAGTGTTTGTCCCTGCATTAGTTGAAAACAATTAAAACAAAAACACATCGCAAAATGTGATTTTGTGTGGTTCATTCATTCATCTAATCTGTTTTTGATTGGGGGGGTAATGGTAAATGAGGTCTATCAATGTCAAACATCCTGTCAGTATGATTTCAGTCAATGTTTAAATAAATCTAATAGGACATGAGATGTTTATGTTAAAAATGTTGCAGTGTTTTCAAAAGATGGGACAGTGATTGTTTATGAATACTGGGGTTACAGTGACTTTATTCATTTTTATTAAGAAATAATAGTTTTTTCCACTGTGCTTGGACTCAGTCGGTTTTTCTTTTTGGAAATAACCTCTCTGGCTTTGGAGAAAAACCTTTCACGTGTTACTGAGGAGGCAGGGGTGCACAAGTATCCCACAGCGAGCCTGTATAGGTCAACACTCAAACCACTTTCTGAACGAGTGAGACTTCAGACGTCATCAGTGACGTCACTAGCCCTTAATGAAGCAAGCCTCGATACACACTTGATAAAAAACTTCCTGGATTTCTCGACACACGCTCCGAAGCCTCAGCACAGTACGTCCCATCATTACCTTTAATAAAGCTACCTTTTGAGTTCATCTTCTGTCTCTGGAATCCTGCATATTGGGTCCTAAACCTGCCTGCCACACAGCTTATCATGACAAAATGGTAAATGGTAAATGGACTGATTCTTATATAGCACTTTTCTACTCTCCCTGAGCATTCAAATCTGCTGGTAAATTTAATGGAAATCGTATGTCGACTTGGACTGTAGACTGTTTCTGCTGGAGTTGTTCATAGTGAAGTTTTAATCATAAAAATAAACCACCAGGCCTCTGTTACTACAGTTCTCACACTGAGACAAGTGTATCTGCTAAAGGAAACACCTCCCTAACCTCTGATACACCACCTTAGCTTAAAACCAACTGCTCAGTCATGTTTAATCTTGTAAATTAACCTCTTAACATCCACAAGGTATTCAGGCACCGATTTAGGGTCAGAGCTAAGGGTCTGGCTGTGTTTTATCCACATGCTAAATAAATATTGATTTATATATTGATTGTTTATGCCAAACAAAAAGAACAATGATGAAGTCATCTTGAACTGCTCTGTGCGGACACACGAGCACTACAGACACACAGTCGAGTGGCTGTATGAGGGTAAAGAGAAAATATCTTCAGACATTGTCATGTGATGCTGTGTAGCAGGCAGGTTAGGACCCAAATGCAGGACTCGGCAGACTGATGTTAAACTCAGAATCACAGCTTTATTGCTGATGAAAGGTGAGGCAAACAAAAGGCTAATGCAAAAACTAAGCAGGACTGGAACAGAGTGACAGAACAGACAGAGACTACACACACCATGAGGGATGAGGGAGATCATGATGCAGGACAAAGGGAGACGCAGACAATATATACACAGGAGGATATCAGGGCAGAGTGGACACACCTGGGGAACACAGCCAAACAGAATCTACCTGATGAGACAGGGGAAGCAAGTTAAGGCCGTTTGCTCAGTAATTTTGTCTTATTATATGTTGTTGAAAAAGTAAAGTTTAGTATCCTGTCATGGTTTGGTTTCTTGCATGTTGCTATTTTTTTTCAGTCAAGCATGAGACAGTGACCAGTATTGGGGTTGTCACTCAAAAAACTTAATGTATTACAGTCCCACAAATCGACACAGATCCCTATCCTAATAAGGATACACATGCAATCATTCTATTAGTGTTTACATATGAACGCAAAACCGACAACAAAAAGCAAAGTTGAAAACCCGCCGTAAGAGGCTTGAAAGCCACTGTGGTTCTACTGTAGAAACATGTACAGGTAAAATGGATGCTACAATGCTCAAGTCTGATTGCTCATCACTGCCTCTGTTACCTGTTGAAGATCAGGATCTGGTTGTAGGGCTGGGGTAGAAATACACTAAGTTTTTATCATCACTCTGGGTTCTTCACTGGTTTTGTGTTAGAGTGCTGTCTGTGCGGATGTTTGCAAAGATCTGAAGTTGTGCAGCTGTTTCTGTCCAGGACTTTAAAATTGCGCTCTGGCTTTTTCATGCAATAAAAATAAAAGTAATGTCCATATCTCCACTCCTCAAAAACTGCAGACCGTTCCACCATTTTCCTCCTCCCTGCACATTAGCTGAAATCAGCTGACTGTAACTAAGTACGCAGGAAGAAAAAAGCATGTTTGATGTTTTTTTCATTCTATCCCTCCGTCATGCAGATAACTGAAGAACCTTTGTAACAAAAGTAACAACATTATTTTACCTGTAATTGAGTACTGAATTGAGTACTGAAAAATGTAATGTGATTACAGTAATGCATTACTTTGGAACGTGTTACACCCAACACTGACAAGAAAACACATGGACAAAACAAGTGAGAATAAAAACAGCATAAATGACAACCAAAACATCCACAAACAAAAAGTTAGTGACTGAATCTGAAACATATCACACAGATTTTCTGCACAGAACAAATAAATAATAAAGTATTCTTTCTCTGATTCTGTTTAATGTCCAGCATCATATTCTATAAATGATATGGTTGTAGTGGCTATCCTGTGAGAACTACATATCTATGAAAAAAAAAGTTGTTATATATATATATATATATATATTAAAATATATTAATAAAAAACAAAATCAGCTGAATTAAAAGGCTTGAGAAGTGTGTGACATGGTTAACTGTCACTATCTACAGGGGGGATTAAAAATACCAATGAAAAATGAAAGTGGAGTGTTGGCAAAACAGCCTGACAGATGTATTACATTCAGACATTCTCATAGATTCTAATGTAAAAGTGCTGCTGAGCTGCACCTGCTCAACTTGCGTGTTTAATTAGACCTGAAATGGTCAGAGCTGCTGTCCCCTCTCCATCATGGTCGGCTTTCCTTGCTAATGTACTCAAAAAGTTATTAACTACTTTTTCACACTCCATCTTCTCTACATCACACATGTTGGCCAAGGTGGTTAACAAGAGGAAGCTCATCCTCAGTGTTTCTCTTTCTCTCACCTCTGTTCACTCACCTTGTGTTTTTACACCTCTCTGCATTTAATGAGTTATTATTCATCTCTGGTTCTCTTCCACAGCATGTCTTTGTCTTCCTCCCCTCACCCCCAACTGGTCGCGGCGGATGCCGCCCCTCCCTGAGCCTGGTTCTGCTGGAGGTTTCTTCCTGTTAAAAGGGAGTTTTTCCTTCCCACTGTTGCCAAGTGCTTGCTCGTACGGGATTGTCTGATTGTTGGGGTTTTCTCTTCTCTCTGTATTATTGTAGGGTCTTTACCTTACAATATAAAGCGCCTTGAGGCGACTGTTGTTGTGATTTGGCGCTATATAAATAAAACTGAATTGAATTGAATTGAATTGAATTGAATTGAATCATCTGTTTTGATGATAAATCAGTGACGCTCATTTACTTACTAATGTTAGCTGTTTCCACACAAAGCGCAGGTCATAACTGATCTCAGAGCAGTGAAAGCAGAGCCAGCAGCAGCTTGCCTCGCACGCTACTCTCTTATTAGTTTACCGTCAAAGACCAGAGGTTTATCCACAGTGCGCATGCGCAAACCACCAAAAAAAAGCTACTGGCCTCTCAGCTTGCCCAGCTCCGATCATTGTTAATGGTAGACAGACACAATCACCCATAATACAAAGACAGCTACACTATGAGCGCAGCTTTCAGTGACAATAGCTGACTGCGGCCACAAGATGGCAGTAATGTAACAGGCGAGCACAGACTACAAACTGAAACCAAATATTCCTTCATATTATATCTTAAATATTATAAGAGATTTATCTGTCATGGCTGATGATAATCAAACTAAATAAAAAAGAAGAAAACAAGAAAAATCTTTCATGACTATTTTGAAATGTCTTGTATTTCTCTGAGACACCTCACACTAACCACAACACAGCAACTCAGATCCTCTGTATTACCTCTGCATTCCCACTTTCTGTTTAATGAAGACAGAAAATTAAATAGATAACAATATTTTTGTCCAGATAATGAATACACTCTTTTGTATCAAAGTGTTAAAAAAAACCCCAAAAAAAACAAATTGAATAGACCAGTTATGTCTTCAAAATGTTCCAACACATAAAGCCAGCATGGGCAGACACCCAGTGTGTTAAATACTTGTGTTTCTCATGTTTATCTGCTCATAATTACAGAGTCAAGTCTTCAGCACTCTGTTGCTGTTGTACCCACATTCTCACCAAAACACTTCCCCTTCACTTCTCAGAAAAATGACTTCATAGGTGCAATGAGGACCAAACAGGTCTCAAACCACAAAAACCTCTAATCTGCATCTCAAACTTGCTGCTAACAAGAACAGTTTTTAAGTTTCATTTTGAACATCACAAGTTACATTTTGGATTTTGGTTTGATTCTTCACACGTGTACTTCTCCACTGACTGCCTTTGTTATTCTAATAAAAAAATAACTAAATAGCAATAATAACTAACAGTCACACCTTAAACTTCTGAATATAAAACTGAATATTCAAGATATGCCAGAGGTGACAGACACAGACTGTCCCTGAGGAAGTGACATCTCACAAACCACATGAAGCTCATGCTGTATTTACCTTTAAGAAGAAACAGCTTGAGAGACTGTCATTTGTGTTATTAGTTGGTGAACGAACAAGGACAGACAAGCACAATGGTTGAATTGAGATGGCTTAAAACATCTGTATTTCTGATTCTGATGCTTCTGTTTACAGGTAAGGATAACTATAAAACACACACACACACACACACACACACACACACACACACACACATATATATATATATATATATATATATATATTTTATGCGACCAGGATTAGGATTACAGAGAAAAAGAGAATTCTCTTAATGCTGAATTTCTCTCATAGAGAACAATGATAAAGTGATCTTGAACTATGTGATGAAATATTTATAACAAAACTAATATGGACACTGTAGACATAAAGGAGCAGATTTTCTAAACAGAAATACACTGATGGGAGTGGAAAGTCCTGCAGGTGATCTACTAACAATGTGCTAACTTATAAAGAAAGACAAAATCAGTTCATTGAAATGATTAAATACATTCTACCAAGACTGGCAAAAAGCTGCTCAAAAACAGCAGACCTGATGAGGGAATGTGAGAGAGCATGTACTAACCAATAATAATAGGTACCACATAAGAAGACACCAAGAGAGATATCAAACTGATCAAACCCATTAAATAAAGTGTTGATATTTAACTTCATTTAAATATTTAAATAGAGGATCTCAACTAATTGAACAAATATTGGAGTTAAGAAGACAAAGATCTACCAGCCAATACCAGGAAGTGACATCTCATTATTCAGAGGAATCACATATATTTTCTTATGTGTTTAAGAAGAAAATATAGAGATGTATCATTAGACCAAGAGAGACCGAGAAGCACAATGATGACATTCAGATGGATTAAAATGTCTTTTTTTTCTTATACTGATGTTCCTGTTTACAGGTATGGATATCTGCGACACACATCATTGTCAACTGTAAAACAAATATGAGACAGAAATGTGTTGTATTTAAAATGATCCTCACAATAAGTACGAACAAAACACTAAATTTATCAGGTTGCATTTCTCTTTCTTCTTTTTGGCAGCAGCTGGGCAACATTCATCCTTATTGATGGTCAGAATTGGTGATGAAGCCACTTTACCCTGTGAAAATGTCATGGATGGTCAGCACAACTGTGACAGTAATACCTGGATGTTCAGTGATGTAAAAAGCAAAGAAGCAGTAATAATCTTTGAAGATGGTGAGATTCACAAAGATGCTGGAGCTAAATCAGACAGACTGATTGTTACATGAAACTGTTCTCTGTTTATAAAGAAGGTCACAGATCAGGATGTTTGTCATGGTCCCTGGGTATGTGACCCAGGGTTTTGAGCTTTTGTTTATTTTTGCATTATGAGAGATTTATGCTTTTGTTCTGGAGTGCCTTTATGTTTACATTTCTGTATTCCCTGAGTATCTTTGGTTTTCTGGTTCCCTGTCTCATCCCCATGTCTAGTGCTCTCCCTCTCTCTTGTTCTGCCTCTCTCTCACTCTGTCTCTGGCTCTCTCCCGGTGTCTTGTGATTGTATTCAGGTGTGTTTCCCAGGTGTGTCCTCTCTGCTCGGTTCCCCACCTGTTTCCCATCTTCTCGTTACCTGTATGTATTTAGGTTCCCAGTCTGCTCTTGCTCCTTGTTGCGTCCTCCCTCAGTGTGTGTCTCTTGTCTTGCCTGGTCTAGTTTAGTTGGTTTTTTCAGTCTGCAGTCAGACTGTTCTGTTTTGCCATGTTCCATGTCTGGTTTTGCTTTTTGTTTTCCTCACCGTTTTTCCAGC
>VUQS01031421.1:15310-25654 GCA_015108495.1 Heterochromis multidens | reverse complement strand
TTTTTTATATATATATATATAAATAAAAATATATATATAAATAAAAAAATAAATATATATATATATATATATATATAATTTAAAAAAAAAAACAAAAAAAAAAAAAAACAATATAATATCTACGGTGTTGAGCCACTTGCATTATATTGTGTAGGCCCATCCTTGCGCTACCAAAATTTCTTTGGCCTGTTGAGGGATGAGTTCTCCTGTCTTTTCAGGTACCAAGACATTAGCAGCAACTCTTAAGTCCTGTAGGGTGCGAGTTGGGCTCCATAGTTTACACTTAATTTCCTAGTATGCCACACAGATTCTTGGTTTTAAGGTCTTGGAAGGTCTTGGAAGTTTGGAGGATAAGTCAATGCCATGAATACTTTGGTATGTTGCTCAAACCCTTCTTGAACTCTTGAACCTGGTTGTCTGGACATCTCGATTTGGCCCTCATCAATATTGCTGAAATCTTTATGCTTGCCAGTTTTTCTTGCTTCCAACATCAGCTTCAAAAATGACAGTTCACTTCCTGCCGAATATATCCTCAACAAATGACAATTGTCCATTTTAGGAACAGGTATTTTTTTCTACGTTTTTCTACAGTATTGCAGGATAAATGTAGTCTTGGGTATTAACATATAGGGTACATTCAGACCATGTTATATTGCTGCTATAGTAACAACAGCAACAGCTTGCTCCAAGACCAAAGGCAATCAATCCCAGAGTGCTCTTTTTATAGCGCTAACACTCTTTATTGATTGCACTGGCCTGATTTATACTTTCTGGTTGATCCAAGTTGTAATTCTGGTATTATTGTCACTCCTGCAAGGCCAAGTGTGGTCACTGTTTTCCACATAAGAGATACTGGTACACCACTATTGATTTAAGGGACCGCCTGTGGTCTGTTCTTGTCATAATTTCATAAGTTCACACATTTGTCAAACATATTAGCTATAATAAAGCCAGAGTGTCAGCTAGCTGTCAAAATAAAAGTAGTATAGAAAAAAAGTTTGATAAACAAGCTATTATATGTCGAATGTAAAATAATTCAAACTGGATCATTTAGAGTTTGTCTCCAAAATGTGTGACCTGTCTTTTCTGTACCTGTGCTCTCCCCTATAGGTGGTCTATATCACAGCCACGTTCCCATTTGTCATGCTCATTGTGCTTTTGATTCGTGGTGTGACACTGCCAGGTGCTACTGAGGGCATCAAGTTCTACCTGTATCCTGACCTCGCTCGCCTGAAGGACCCAGAGGTAGGTGTTAACCTGTGGTGCATGAGCAAGAAAACCCTGTTATAGCTTTCCTTCAGTAGTTTGACCACACACCTATCTGGCAGCTCATACAGAAAGGAACGAAATTTAAATTCAGAATGGTTAATTGATAAAAATGGAACATGCAAGGCAACAATACGATAATAGGTCTTTTCTTTATGATTCAACAATGGCATGACAAGTTGCTGCAAAATGCATGCCTAGGCACTGACTTGTTAATTGTGGCAAAAAAAAAAAGTAAAAAATTATTTTCATAAACAAATGGAACCATAAAACACAATTTGATCCATCAATTTTATCCCACTTGCTTCACTGTACTAGTCCCCCTAAACTCCCCCTCATCAGCAGGCCTCAGCCTTTTTGTCTCCATTTCCTTCTTGGTAGGTGTGGATAGATGCTGGCACCCAGATCTTCTTCTCCTATGCCATCTGTTTGGGTGCCATGACGTCCTTGGGGAGCTACAACAAGTACAAATACAACTGCTACAGGTGAGGCGTTAGTTTTCAGTGAGGGGGTTAGCGATAGGGGAGAGAGGGGGGGGTAAAGGGATCCTTGTGTGTTCATTAACAAATCCTCCTCATGACATATGTGTGACATAGGGACTGTTTGCTGCTGGGAGCCCTCAACAGTGGTACCAGTTTTGTGTCTGGCTTCGCAATATTTTCCGTCCTGGGCTTCATGGCACAAGAGCAAGGGGTGGACATTGCTGATGTGGCAGAGTCAGGTACGAGGGTTCTGTAAAGGCGGCAGTGATGGTGGGCGCTGCTTCCTGGTTAACAAATTAAACAATAGTAATTATGAAGAAAAACAGCAACGAAAACCTGAATGAGAATTGGACTATACGTTCAGTTTTGAACTGAGTTGAAATCTGGAATTGAATGGATTTGCTGATTAATCTCAAATGACGGCATCAGAATATGGAAGCTTCTGAAATCAAACACTCCTTGACAAAAGCAGATTGTCAGAAAATAATGACTTCATTTGTTAGCGCTCATTCGAATGAAGCAAGCTGGGGCTAAGAGATACACTTGAGACTTGATTGTGCTATTTATAGACACGCGTTGAAAAATGTAGTAGAGTACACTTAGAATTAGTGTATTCTGATACTGTACAATAGATCTTGTGCCAGCGTGATTGGCTTAGATGTGCTATCACAGTTTTAGTTCTGAATTGTTCCTTTTGTATACACGAGAGACTGACGTCACCATTATTGTGGTTCTTTTTTTTTTTTTTGCGTAACATTGGCATATGTGGTTCTTGGTTCTTTCCATTATTGATTTACTGTTTTTATCCTAGTATCTAGAGCCAGCACCTTTATCTGTTTTGTCCTGTCTAATCACTTTGTCCATAGCCATCACAAATAGTAATGGAATCACAACAAAATTAGCAAGATTTTTTAATGGAACCTTGGTTCTAGAGCAGTTGTTTTCACAGCCATGTGAGATTGAGGTCTTTTGGAAAATGGCTTTAAGGGAATGGTAAGTTCCCACATCTTTTCAAAGGAATTGTAGTTCTTGGCCAGAATCGCAGGGATTTATTTAAAAGCTGCAAAAGTATAAGTCACCCTCACAGGTGTTAGCACACCAACAAAGAAAAACTACCTTTGGAGCTTATGTTAAAAAAGATTGATGTTTTGATTGATTTACATGCTTCGGTTACACATGTAAAAGAAACATAAGGCAAATTGTTTGATCTCAAATGAGTCACAAACTTGAAATCTATATTCGTATCAGAACAAAAATTCATCATCATCATCAGATGCTCAGGTGAAACTCAGGCTTCATCTCTGCCCCATGATGGCCAGCTAAAAATAATAAAAAACAAAAACAAAAAACAAATGTAGCTTAGCAGAGTCTGCTAATGTCAAAAAACTGTCCTTGCTGCCAGCCCAGTCTATATATATACATATTTATTTATTATTATTTTTATTTTATTTTTTTTGCACAGTTCTAGTGCCAACTTAATGGTGGGGTTTGCAGAACTGTGAAAGGTCAGTGTTGCTTGGTGAGTGGGCTGAGGCTCCACAGGGAACTAGAATGGATTTGTTGGGCAGAGGAGTCGAGTCGCGGACTCTGCATTTATGGCACATAGAGCTTGGTTCCTAACAAAAAGGTAGGGTTTTTGTGCCTTAGAAAGTCTGTCCATATTTGTGGGTCTAAGAAGACAGAAGGTTATGTAGACAGCAGAGAACCTTTGCTTGGTCATCATCCCACCCAGGCAACGTTATGAAACACTCAAAATCATCAGAAATAAGTCTTCCTTAACTGCACGACAATTAATGTTTGAATGTTTTCTGCACGACAGAATGTGCTGACTGAATACTCAGAGAATACTGTGGTTTTCACAGCAGAATGTAAGCGTACATGACATGGCATTCAAATGCAGCTTTGTAAATATTTTATTTGTAGTAATGACTGATCAAACAGTATCATTGAGTTAATATACAATATGTTAGCATCAGGGATGAAAAGGTGGTGTGTTTTTGTTTTGTTTTTTTGAGTCAATGTGGTGTTTGGTTGGATGCCTCGTCATAATTTGCTACAAAAATAGAGCACATTGACATACCTTGTTATCAGCTGCAATGCTGTTGCGCTGTTATGGCTGCTTCCCTGTTCCTTGACTTCTGTTTTATAGTTCCTGTTGTAGCAAGTCAAATACGACCTCATAAAAAACAAAAGAAAAAACACGTTTGCTCTTTATTTGACCACTCAGTTTGCATCTGCTGCTGTTTTGCAATGGTCATTTTGCATTCCTTATAGAAAGGGTCATACTTATTTCAGTCAGGAATGCAAAATGGCTTGGGTGAATTTGTTGATTTTGTCTTTTTTTTTTTTTTAGCAGTTGAAAGTGAATAAAACAGCTTTTAAACAGGTTACATTATCCATAGAATTGCTGCAGTGTTGTGGTGTTGTATGGTCTTTTTGGTAACCTTATTCCATGTAACCCATGTACCAGTTATATTCCATTACATAATGTACATGCATCCATTTGCAGAATGCTTTACAAGTTATCTCATGATTTACTTCCACAGAGATGCAACTACATTATACTAAAAAAAATGTGCATTTAATGTCATACTCTACATGTATTTATTCTTCTGTTTTCCTTTATTGTAAGAATTCCTTGTAATACATCATTGTTAATGGTATGAAATTGTGTTATGTGTTGAGTGCATACAGTTTGTAGTGTGCCATAATGTATTGCTCGTGAGAGGTAAGTATGTGTATTACATATACTTTATTGTTAGTATGTTTTTGTTACAACACGTAGCTATATACAAATTCATAAAACTGAAGTAAATAACTGCTCCCAGCATTATATCCAATTGTTGATCATGTGGTCCTGTCTTGTTCTGCGTCTCCATTGTTTGGGGCTTGTTTTTCTCCCCCATAGGGATGCAGATCAGATGAGTTTATCATATGATTCTAATGTTTCCCTACCCCCACACCCTTCTTTCTGGTCTTACCCCCTACCCCTCTCCTCTGCAGGTCCAGGCCTGGCTTTCATTGCCTACCCCAAGGCTGTAACCATGATGCCTTTTCCTACACTCTGGGCAATCCTCTTCTTCATTATGCTGCTGCTGCTTGGCCTCGACAGTCAGGTTAGAGGAAAATAAACTTTCACACATGGGTGACTATTGGACCTTCAGGAGGTTTGCCATAAAAGGAAATGCTGATAACACTTACAAGTGTCAGCTATTTTTAATGTGTCCATAACCAAAACGTTTAACTGCTCACTGGCCAACCACATAAGCAAGTTGTGTGTGTGTGTGTGTGTGTGTGTGTGTGTGTGTGTGTGTGAGAAGAAGCCTGTGCACAAATACAGTAGTGTTAAAACAGGATTTTGCTGCATATTTTATGCCTTAAAGTGTCTGTTTTTTGTGCATAAATATAGACAAAATGTCATCAGATAGTATTCATTAAGAGGCCAAACACTTAATTACATTATTAGAGAATCACAATTGGAAAAAGATGTATACAAGATTATGTAAGCTTCAAATTCTGGTGAAATTCTTAAAAAAAAATTACATTATACAAAAATTACACTTTTTCATCATCCTGTGAACCTTTGGACCACTCTGAGCCACTCTGTTGCAACCTTTATTATTAAAAGACCCCAAATTTTTTTGACCAAAAAAAATCTATATAGGGCCACACAACACGTGCATTTATGTGTATATATCCCTGCTAGCCAGGGTGTTGAGATAGGCAATAATGCAGATTTTAGTTGACGATTTCTTTCTTTTTTAAATGTTAAAAATGACTATTACTCCTTCCCATATTCATATTTATTGTTTGTTTTGTTTTTGTGAAAGCCACAGAGGAGCCACTGGAGATAGGCCAGAGCTGCAATTGGCTCTGGAGTGGCCCAAAAATTCCTTTCTTATCAGTGTCTCGTAAGTGGGTGTACAATGGCACAGTGACACGCACCACAGTTGAGGCCATTTGTGGTTGAATATTCTCCTTTAGACTCTTTGGGGCATTACAGTTGAACTTTGCACTGACAGTCAGACCTTGGGAGACAAACTTAAACTCACAGGTGAATGTGGAATGCAAGGCAAGTATTCCTCTATTATACCACAATTTAAAAAAAAACAATTGAGCTTCACTTTCACGCCCACACATTAAAATGGGTGCTGACCATTCAATATGTAAAATTTTACACAGGCACATCACACAGTGGCACCAAATCACAGCAGCAAAAGTTGCACTAAAATATTTTGAAGACTTATCAGTGTTTAACGACACAGGGAGTCTGTCATGCTCTTTTACAAAAGGAAATTAAAAGCACCCGTACATTCTTCCAACAGATATGCATTTATCCTTTTTTGATTAATGCCGTTGTATCTCTGTGTTCCCCTGCAGTTTGTGGAGGTGGAAGGGCAGATCACATCACTGGTGGATCTGTATCCGTCCTTCCTAAGGAAGGGTTACCGCAGAGAGGTCTTCATCGCTATTATCTGCTGCATCAGCTACGTGCTTGGACTCACCATGGTTACCAAGGTAACAACACAATGGAAAGTGAACACAAAAGAAAACGCGAGCAATCATGGCCAGAGCACTTTTAGAATGCTTAGAATCAGCGTAAACATTAGAAAATTATAGAACAGTGGAACTCTGATGGCTTTAGTGCTGTGAACCACAAAAACAGTACTTCAGATATGAATCACTCTGCAGTATTTCTCCACATGTTCACTACACCCACTGATAATTGCATATATATACTGTGGTTGCTGACCTCATTTCAGACTCCAGCTCCCAACTCAATACTCCAGGAAAAACAGTGTTTAGACAGCTATTAGTGTCAATCCCTAAAGAGATGACAGGGGGCTATTTATACTGTCAAGTCATGAGAACTTCCCTTCCCTCGTCTGGTATTAATAGATACAGTAGACTTGATATAGCTTTTCCAAATCTTGTGCTTCCTCCTTCTTCTCTTCTGTTCCTGTCTGTTCCTTTTGTCTGTTGTTTTTCCATCTCATTTCATTTTATCTTCCCTTTACATTTACCTTGTTTGCAGCACCTGTCTACATTTTTCCTCAATGTTCTCTCGTTCTCCTCCAAAGACATTTTGTTACAAATCGTCTTCCCTTAAGCATTATCTCAGTTGATTCTGTCTTTTTCACCTTTCTTTCTGACTTATAAATTAGGCTCCTGGCAGTTCCTGTCTAATTGCATTAACATGTCTGTATCAACAGATGCTTCTTTCTGCTGACATTTTGTCAAATATAAGTGCATTAGTCCTGATACAGCAGGTACCTGGTATTGTGCATATTGGCACAATATGACGTGCCCAATATGCCATGGGGCCATACTTGAACTAGAATTATTATTGTTACAAATGAACTCTTCATAATTGGTACACTGTGAGAGAGGACTATTGAACAGCTTATCTTTCCATGAAAGAAGCCAACTAGCATTCTGGTTAAAGAACTTAAGTTCTAAAGGTCTATATATAGTTAAGTTTGAGTAGACAAATGTTACTGAAACATTAGAAAAATGTTTGAGATGACAAAGTCAGCTAAAATGTTTCAGTGTGCTACAATATGTCACTGAAAAGCAGAATTAGAAGATGGCTACCATCAACTTTCAATCCTGAATAGAAGTTCTAAATTACTCAATACAATTAGCATGACAACTCCCTTTTTTGAAAATTATGTATTTTTTTTTACTGTGTTTGTTTAAGTCAAATATTTTCTTGAACATGGCGATTGCCACTGGCCTTGATTACCCAGTTCTACTTTTTTTGTGTAATAAAACAGAAATGTAGAAATGTTAAGCTAAAGGGTATTTTCCTGGGGGAAAAAAGAATAAAAACATCCTACTTTACTACTGTACAGTAGGAAACACCTCTAGATGAGTATCTACAGGTTGATCAGTAATTGTACAAAAACAAAATAACCCTTTACATAAAAAAGTTGGGGTTTTTTTTATAGTTTTTTTTTATAGTAAACTGCCAGTTTCTCCACTTAGTCACACAATCCACTTTCTTCTTCTACCACCATGACACCATTTCATTTTATTCTTCATCAGTCCTCATCTTCTGCCTCTTCTATATACCATCAACATTTAAACATTCTTTCTGTACTTACAACCTCCTGTCATTCTGTTTTCTGCCCCAACCTCCCCTCCTCTTCACTCCTCTTTCCCACCCTGTCTTGTTCCCATGACAATATCTTTTTATGGCTGCATTGGCCTGATTTAAGTTTAGGATTCCCATGATTAACTTCTCACAGTGGGCAAATGTGTGCATACTCAAAGTACCTGTGTCACATGTGGACATTTCAGCTGCTCACTTTTTACTCTGTATAAATCTTAGCAATCTATGATAGTTAAATAATTCCATGTATGATTTACAATCCTTCATAGTTGAGTAAGTGTTCCTGTAACTCAGTGCACCAAATCAGTGCAAAAACCCCATTCTTGTACTAAAACTCCATACACTTAAAGCCACAGTAATACAGGTATGCAGGTCGTTCTGTTTTTAAAGTGTGGTTAAAAAGATAAGTGAAAATGCCTGAAATGTACCTGGAGAGAGAAAAAAAAACTGTATTTTTTTTTTAAACCAAGCCTGTGTGCCTGCTTTTCTTTTTGCAGGGTGGCATGTATGTTTTCCAGCTGTTTGACTACTATGCAGCAAGCGGTGTGTGCCTTCTGTGGGTGGCATTCTTTGAATGTATAGCTGTTGCCTGGGTTTATGGTAAGTATCACATAAATAATAAAATAATTTATGCTTGGATTAAATCCGTTCACATGACCTTATATTATTGTGTATTCAGACAACAACAAGTTTAGGCACAAGTATCTCTAAAACGTGAAAAATAAATAATAGCAGGGGAAAGTCTTTCATGCAATTGGAATCCAATATTAGGTTCAGTTTACATTAAAGGGTAGGACTTCTGCCTTCAGATTACTCATTTGTGCATGGGGCCTATGTAGCAGAATCAAAACTTTATTAATTTTTTAAACAATTTTTCAGCTTTCCATCTAAAAAATGTTTAAAATTGCCTAAAGTCCAATACAGATAATGCAGTAACTAAATTCAGCTGCAATACTTCATAGCAGTTAAGAGGTAAGCCAGTAAGTATTTTGTTATCTTCACAGGCGTTGATAATTTCTATGATGCGATTGAGGACATGATTGGCTACAAACCAAATCCTTGGATGAAATGGAGCTGGACTGTGGTCACTCCTTTACTGTGCATGGTAAGGGCTCTCTTTTCCTGCAGTTGATGACCTGAGACATGAGTTCAACTTTTTCCTCTTTTAATTTCAACAGTTTTTTACTTAATGAAATCTGAACTAGTGTCATCATGAGCTTATATTACATATGGTTTAAAGAGAACCGCCACCATGTTATTCCCATGCTCTGGGTATAACATTGTAATTAAATTTTTTTACCAAATAACCAGATACAAAAGTGTTAAAAAAAATACTTTAATTTAGCTTTAATACTTTAATAAATATTTTAATTTTAAACTTTTGTTGTTCCACTCCAGGGTTGCTTTATCTTCTCTTTGGTCAAATACAAGCCACTGACATACAACAAGGTGTACCAGTATCCTGACTGGGCCATTGGAATAGGGTGGACTTTGGCCTTGGCCTCAATGATCTGCATCCCTATGGTGGTTGTCATCAAGATCATCCGATCTGATGGGCCACTCATTGAGGTGGGTGGATCAGCTATCTGGTTTTTAACTGTTTAGCTCTTCTCCTCTTCTGTATTATTGCTCACTTCACTTTTAGTGGAATTCAGTGGAATCTGTTTAACATTTCTTCTGACCTTTGTCGACACTCTTTCATAAACCTCTTTTCTCGTCAGTCGCTCTCTCTCTTCTTTCTACTTCTCCTATAACTTGCCCATCTCTTATATTACAGTTTTCTAATCCCTCCTTTCTTCCCACAGAGGATTAAGGCAGTGGCAGCCCCAGTTCGTGGTGGAGCCAGCTCCCGTCCTGCAGACCACCGTGGGCCTAAAGAGCTCTCCTGTCCACTGGACCCCAATGGGAACAAGGGCCTACTGATGAAGGCCCCCACTCACACCATCGTAGAAACCATGATGTAAAGGAATGAGGCGGAGGCTCTCCATGAGATCGCTCTCCTCCCCTCTCCTGTCCTCTGAAATGCTTCTAAAGCTAGCTAGCTTTCTGTCTGTCTATCTGTCTTTGTCTGTCTGGTGGACTGATAAGGGTTTTAAAGAATAAAGTTCAAATCTTTTAGAAAAGCTTTGAAAGTAGTTTGCTGTTGGTGGTTTTCATAAGAGGGTAACAATCACATTTCAAATCTATTTCTGAATTAATTAAAAGCTTTTTTTTTTTTGTTTTTCCTATGAGTAGTTTTCATGTGACTACACATCCCACTGTGTTCTTGTTTAAAAGCAAGGTGACAAATTAGAAACAGCCTCTGGTCATGTTCCACCAGCTACTTTTGCACATAACCAGCCATTATTCTAGAAGAAAGTGGTTATTGAGTCTTGGAATCAAATCATCTTTTGTAGCCATTATATAGAGAATTCCTATAATAGGTACTGATCACCAAAATCTGAATTTTTTTTTTTTTTTTTTTTTTGCTGCTTTAAAGTA
>VUQS01031420.1:0-28278 GCA_015108495.1 Heterochromis multidens | reverse complement strand
CTCTTTAGAAACTTGAGCAGGTCTCACGTGGACCATGGCAATACAGTCTTCACTGTTTCTATAGGAAGGCTATTTTTCAGCACTATAATCATGGTTACAATGATAACCCCCTACAGGGCAAGACTTTGCATGTCTGCACTGCATTGTATAGCATGGCTAAATTTAATCTCATTAGTATCATGCCTAACTCATAGTCATGAAGTGCTTTGAGCAGCTGGTCATGGATCAAATAAAAAGGAAAACTGGCACCTGCACTGACCTCAGTATGCTTACAGGAAAAACAGGTTCAATGCAGACGCCATGTCACATATGATTCATCTGGCCCTCACTCACTTGGGGAGCAGGGACTCTTATGTCAGACTACTCTTCTTGGCCTCCTCTTCAGCTCCAGTTTGAATGCAATTATTCTACAAACACTGACACACAAACTGAAGATACCATCTCTATACAACTGGGTACTGGACTTCTCACAAACAGAAGAGAGATTGTCAGAATTCACAACATCACTTCCTCCTCATCATTCAATACTGGCTCCCCTCAGGGGTGTGTTTTGAACCCCCTCAAACTCTCGGCTAACACCCACACCCTTGAGTTTGCAGATGAGACAGCAGTGGTGGGACTAATTTCCCGCAACAATGAGACAGAGTACAGGCTAGAGGTAGAACATCTGGAGTGCAGATCAAACAACCTCTGCATCAACATGGAGAAAATGAAGGAGATGATCATAGACTTTAGACAAGCCACTGGGAGACCTCCTGCCTCCCTCTAAATGAGAGGAGCAGCTCTCAAGGTCAATTTCAGCTTCAAGTACCTGGGGATATACATCAACAACGAACTGGGACACCATCTCTGGCAGCTTGATAAAGAAGGCTCACCAGCGGCTATACCTACTCAGGAGGTCAAGCATGTTGGCCTGGTTACCACAGTCCTCACATCGTTTTACAGGTGTGCAGTGGAGAGCATCCTTATATCATGTGTCACTGTGTGGTACAGAAACTGCTATGCTGTACACAGGAAGGCTCTGCAGAGGGCAATTAAGTCCACACAGAAGATCATTGGCAGCAGCATCAATTGAAGACATTTACATCAGCAGATGTAGGAACAGGGCTGTCAATATCAAAAATAAGTCTTCACACCCTGACATAGACTGTTCTCCTCAGGAAGAAGGATGCGCAGCATCAGGGCCAGAACAACAATGCTGAGAAACAGCTTCTTCCCAGAAGCTGTCAGACTAATAAACTCTGCCACACACTAGACTATTTTTTCATGGACAAATACCCACACACCAGAGACTCATTGTATGCAGTAACAGATTACGCATAACAGACTCTTTATGTGGAATAACCCCAAATGCTTATACTACTGTTTATACTCATATTTATCAAGATTCTTTTCCACTCTAACAACCATTGCACCTTAAATTGTTCTTATCTTATTTATATTTTTCTTATTTATAATATTGCCTTATCTTATTCATGTCCTTGCTAGCTTTTTGTTTTCTAAATTTAGATTTTTTTTTTATTTTTATTTTATTACTGATTTATTTGTTAGTTGTTTAGCTTGTTAGTTGTTAGTGCTGTCTCACCAGGACCTCATTACTTACCAGCTTATGCTACCTCGTGCCTTGGAATGACAATATACCTCTTGAATCTTGAATTCAATCATTTTCAATATTCTAGTGTGCCCCACTGGGCCAAATGACTTCTTGAAACTGACAAATCCAAATGGATGAAGGAATGAGTTCAGGGTGAGCATTTAAGCAAATGTACAAAAAAAAAAAGAAAAAAAGGAAATTATAGTTGGTTAAAACATTCCTGTGCTACCCATACATTTTAGGAGGAAATTCTCTTTTATGAAAGCTAGAATACAATGTAATGGAAAGCTACCATTTTTGCACTATATAAAAGACATATATAAAGACAATCTTTGAGCCAGCTCCCACAAAAAACAGTAACAAATGCCTAAATCTTTGTTAAAACTCACGATGCAAGCAAGTATTCTTCTTTTTATCCATTTTTGTTTTGTGGCCCTTTGAACAAAGAGATATGTTCTATCTTTGATGAAAAGTAGACAGATTAAGCAGAACGTGATTCTATTATTACTTACAGTAAGTGTATTTTATGTATGCAGCTTTTGCAGGTGATTTGAAAAATTTTCTGAGGTCTCTTAACTTTATTTAATCAGCTTGTGTTAAGATCAATTTTTAAAAGTTAATATGTGATCCTGTATTCTTAGAACAATGAATTGATTTCAGCATTTGAAACATAATTTGCAACATGCACAAATGTAAGTACTCAAGTAATTACAACTTTTAAAGTCATGTCTTCTTGTATTTGATTCAAATCCAAAGAGAAAAAAAGAGTCCTTGACAGTCTGGACAGACCATTAGCATGAAAAGTGAAAGAGTCTGAGAATGCAAGAAAGGTTTTTCTAATTGGCTGCTAATTACTTAGTAAATTGTCTAATTAAGCTGGCAGATAATTAGGCATTGCTTGCACAGCATTCTTTGAGAAGTTAATTCATATTTCAGCATAAGAAGGGAGAAGTGGGAGGTGAGTTCGACAGCACTACAGTACTAAAATAAGTCCTTCAAGAAGACAAAACTGAAGGCAGTGACACCCACAAGTAGCAACTGAAGGTGGCTGCATCAAAGGCCTGAGCAACTTAAGGGAGGAAATGCAGGATTTGGCAATGCTCATGGCATCTAGACATTCACTGACTGCAAAGGCTTTTCATCCAATTATTAACAACAATCCTTACATTTCAAATTCCTAGCTCATGCCCATGCTACAGTATTGTTTGGCCTGCTTGTGCTATTGGCAAAGTGACATACTTAATCACATTGAGAAAAGTAAAAAAAAAACAAAATAGGGGTGGTAGATATTGTTTATATGCTAAAATTGATTATTTTAGGTCATTGCTAGGTGGTAACATGATATTGTGATATGCCATGTATAATTCAACTGTTGTTTCAACCTGATCATGTAGGAGTTGGCAGTCAAAGAAAGAAACAAACACACAGACACAGATTTTGTGTCTTATAGTAAAATGTGTCAACCCCTAAAATAAACTTGCTTGACATTAACACAGATTTGAATCCTCTCTGTGATCCTATCAGCCATCCTAACCACATCCTTCTGGTTCCAAAGCTGTTCATGATTATGGTGCCGCTTTCATTTTTAATTTAAAAAAAGAAAAAGCTGCCTCTGAACTAAGCCACCTAAACATAATTAGAAAAACACTAACTGTATAAAGGTTGTATTATAGACCATGTTGTATAGTTAGTGTCCAACATCCAACATCCACCTCCACATACACCCATCCTACTGGCCCTACTGACTTAAGTACAGTTTGCAGTTTATAAAAAATTGTGCTTTATATGCAATAAAAATAATAATAATAACTCAAAGTGTGAGTTACACACCAGCATCCACCTTAAGTTAATTACTAGCATTAGCCAAGCCATATCAAGCCAAGCCATATCAACCTCTTCAGCTCTGCTGGACTAATACAGGAAATTTTTCATATCCCATGTAATAAATATCTTCAGTGTAACATATCTGTCTAGCAGAGGATAAACTCTTTTCTCATTTAACACTTTCTTTTAACCCTGCACTCTTAAAACACCAATAACTTTTCTAATTTTTTTAGTACATTTAGTAATCAATTTTAAATGTTTTGCTTTGTTGATTTTGAAATATTTTATTATTATTATAATTATTATTATTATTATTATTATTATTATTATTATTAAATAATAAGAAGAATAAAAATAAGAATACTCATTTTGCTATTTTTTTAATTAATTGCTGAAACAAAATGATCTGGGATAAATAAAATATTTCTTCTTATTATTTTTTACATAGTTAAAGTCAAAAGCACTTTTCAGCAGAGCATAAACATTGTCTATACATTTCATTGCTTGATAAAGCAGTTTAACTCTTCTGTTATTCATGTGTGACAATAGCTGATGAGCAACCAAATCTTTCAGAAAAATCGATGACTTCATGTGTTTGTGAATTTAAGCAAGTTTAAACACGTGTTAGTCATTGTTATTCCTGTCAAATATTCCAGACAATTATTTGAATGCAACATTAAGCAGACAATGTAGGAGAAAAATCATCCAAACAACAACAACAGGACCTGGCCTGTTCACACAGGCTGTACTGTCACACTTCAGTAGTTCATATTTATTTAACTGCCAAATTAGACTCTGATTCATTCTGCTTTTTAGAGAGAGAGAGAGAGGGGGCATAAAGGCTAAACATGGTGGGCTCATTATCTCTCTAGTTGCATGTTTACTGTTTCTAAATACACCTAATTGGGAGACCAAAGTGTCGGTGACTACCTCTACCCATGGCTGAGAGGGTAGCCAACCACAGATCTGCTTACTGGCTCACTAATTTGATCAAACCTACCCTTGTCTCATCATGTCTGCGAGTTAGTCGTCAGTTCACTCGGGTGTGACTTGGAAAAAGGGAGATGCCTGGGTACATATTTTGGATTTGATACTCAATTTTTTATACAAGAAATAAAAAAGCTTGAAAGAAAATCTTTGGTTACATTGCAGGTTTTAGGTATACTATATCTTTTCAGTTTTTCTGTTTAGTGAAGAAGAAAAATATCTCAATGAAAATGCTTACATACATAGAATCTATACATACATAGTCCTTACTTATTTATGGGATCCCATAAATAAGTAAGGACTTCTTAAAATGACAGATACCAACTAGCTATAGTCAGGCGCACCTCAACGCACAGCTTGGATTCTGTAACCAGTCTGAAGAAGAGAAGATTGTTTCCCTGCACCTTTAGATCGGGCAATGGGTCCTGGCAGTTGTATGTGCTTATGCGCCAAACAGAGCACCAGGCCGTCTTGGAGTCACTGGGTAGGGTGCAAAAGGGTACCCCATCTGAGGACTCCATCATCCTACTGGGGGACTTAAACGCTCATGTGAGCAATGACCACACAGATAATAGAGTTTGAAAGAGCCAGAATATATTTAGTTAAATTAAATTCAAAAGTAATGTGGAATGATTAGTCAAAAAGTTAAACCAAATACAAACAAACCACACTTCTGCCTGCTAAGGAGAAGACAGAATGTTATGTCACCAAGCTTAAAAGTTTAGCAAGTTTAAAACAATTAGCCTAGTGGCCAAGTGTGTGCTTCCCTGCCTTCTACACCCTGCCCACCTCCACAAACCAGGAAGGACAGAGCAGGTAGAGTGGGAGCATTCATCACAAAAGTCACGTCTTCAAATTGCAGGTCAAGCAATTTTCACTGCATATAAAGATGGACACACTCCCAAAACCCCATGACACCCACTTTTTCTAATATATTTATCAGCTTGTATTGATTTCCTAACACCTCCTTCAGTAAGCTTTAGACTGCAATGCAGGTAAATATAAAGCTTGATTTGACAATTTTTCCCCAGAGTGTGCTGCTCACTTCCATGCTATTTTTGAGTTTGTAGTAAGTTCACATGAAAAAGTGATAAAAATTAAGCATGATGTCAGAATCACTGCTGTTGCACAGTTTAATAAACAAATGTAAAAAACTCATTTGTTTATTACCTCCTGCTGCTGTGGCTCAGGAGGTAGAGCTAGAGTTTGTCTAACGGTTGGTGGTTCAATTCCTGGCTCTTCCAGTCTGCATGCCAAAGTGTCCTTGGGCAAGATACTGAACCTCAAGTTACTCCCAATGTATCCATCTAAGTGTGACTGTGAATGTTGGATAAAAGCACTTTGGCAAAAAAATACTGTATGAATGTGTGTTATTAACTGAATGAAGCTTTTAGTAGAAAGCACTTTGAGTACTCAGAGAAAAATGAAGAATTTAAAATGCCTTAAAACTGCAGTTGAAGGAATGACTTGATATCTACACAAATAAGTCTGGAATTTTGGTGTTTTAGTTATGTATTTAAAACACATTTTTGCCAGACTTTAATAAATTATTATTATTATTATTATTATTATTATTATTATTTAATGTAGAATAATGTAATTGTAATGTTTATGGTCAGATATACATACAGTATGTACCAAGAAGACTTAAACATAAAAAGCAACAAATTCTCCCACTGAAGCAGCTAGAACCAGACATTTTTTGCTTTTTTTCTGCTCATTTACTTAAAACAACTTGTTCATTAATGATATGTCAGTCATCTCATTTTGCACTACAAGTCTCATAGTGCTTTGGGGTCTGTGGTGCACTTGGGATTCCTAACATAAAAAAGGTTTTATAAGGTCTCCATTAGACAGTAAATATTGGAGCAGACTGTTCGATCACAACTATCCATGGGCAAAAACTCATCATTTCAGAGGAACAAGTTCTATGTCCATCTACTCTGACATTTTACATTATGACACTATGGAGGATTAATTAAAAGAAGAAAATCTATTAACACTTCTTATTTATCACATCTCAGACATCACAAAATTTTGTTTCTGGAGAAACTATGGTGCAGGGGTTAAGAAAAAAGGTTTTCAAGTTTTTCTGATAATATAGATAATAACATAAAATACCAAAAACTTTTTAGGATTTTTAGATAAGAGCAAGACAAAGAGTACATAAGAGTCACATAACAATAAAAAGAAATATTATTATAGAGAGAAGCATAAAAAGGTCAAAGGGATAAACACAGTGAAAGAAATTAAATGGAATATTGCCAGAGTTAATATGTCTAACCAATTGTCTTATGTCAACTGACCTAATACTAATAGAATCAGTCAGTTCAATAATCTTCAGTCTAGTCCTTGTACCTGACCAATTTTAGAGGAATTTTTTGTTCGTTTGTTATTTTTATTTTTCATTTCAATTTTATTTATATAGTGCCAAATCACAACAACAGTAACCTCGAGGTCACTTAATAGTCGCCTCAAGGCGACTGTTGCCACCTAACACTGACTTATGAATCATTCAAGCATGCAAAAGGCACCTAGCTCAAGGGATGAAACAGAAATAACCAGTGTTGTGTCTGCAGACAACAACTTAGCAGAGAAAAACAATTTTTGCAACAACAAGATGATTCCCAAAGAGTTATTAGCTGAAAACTTTGATATATCTCATCATGGTGTGCAGTGTGTCCTTAAAAAATTTGAGGAAACTGGACAAGTGGAGGACAAAATAAAAAGGGGCAGGCCTAAAAAATGATCTACATCAGATGAACAGTATCTAAAAGTCATGTCCTCAAGAGATAGGAAAAAATGTGGCCTGTCAGTTGATCCATCAACTGTTCACTGAAGCCTCATCAGAAATGGTCTCAATGGAAGGGTGGCTGTCAAGAAGTCATTCTTAAGTGAGGGAAACAGAGAGAAAAGTCTAAGGTATGCTAAATTATATGAGAACTGGACTGAACATCAGAGGCAACAGGTCTTATGGAGTGATGAATCCAAATGTGAAAATTTTGGTTCAAGTGGTCATCAAGAAGGAGGATAGGAGAGAGGTACAACAGTGTTTACAGCCATTTGTGAAACATGGCAGTGACTCTGCCATGGTTTGGGGCAGCATTTCAGCCAGTGGTGTTAGGGATTATGTTAAAATTGATTTATAAAATGAATTATAAATACAGAAAAGTACTGTCAGATTTTAATCCAAACTTGATTTAAGCATGCTTCATTTGCTTCATTGTCATGCTTTATCCCAAACATACTGCCAACACAGTTAAGCATAGCCTGGTGGTGAGAGTGTGGGGTTTCAGCCTGTCGCCGGTTGCTCGCTCTCCCACCTCCCCACTCTCCTGCTCTCCTCCACCATTGCCTCCCACATCCCGCTCAGGAAAGAGGGGTTCTCAGTGATGGAGGAAGGACTCTGAACCTAAACACTGTGGTCTAACCCTGGAGCAGTCTTTCTTCCTGTTTCTGGGATTCCCCACAGACTCCCCGCCTCCTAGCCCTTCTGCCAAGCTCTTCCCCATCGACGCTGCCAATCTGTGCGTCAGAGGTATTGCTAGCCGGCTCATCGGAGGCTCCACGCCTGGGTGTGTCAGAGGCACCAGCTACCCCAGAGTCACGAGTTCCCTCTTCTCTGAGGAAGCAAGGTCTCCGTCATCGTCGCACTTCACCCCTACTGCCGCCCCACAAGTGTCCACCAACACAGTGAATAATACTGAATTCTCTGTTCTAGAGCCTGAAGGTTCAAAGACTGAGTTTTCTTGTTTCTAGCGGCACATAATAAGACTGTTTTTAGTTCATGAGTCTGCTGAATCTGAGACTGTTTCCTGTAAATGAGCCAGCTAATTATGAGACTTTGTTTCATGCTCCTCAGCCAGCTCACTTTGAAACTGCATCTTGTGTGTCAGAGCCGGCAAATAACAGTTTATTTTCTGCTTCTGGTGTTCAAGATATCAGAACCTGCCAATGAAGAAACTGTGTTTGCTGTGCCTGACAATATAAAATTAGAACATCCTGTCTCAACTTGGACTACAGACATGTAGGAAATTGTGTTTCTGAGCTGACAGACATTAAGGCTGAGTGTTTTGTTTGTGAGCCAAACAGTAAAAACAGTTAGAGCTTGTAAAAAAAAAGTTTTCTGTCTGTGAACAGCCCAATAACAGTTCAGAATTTCCAGCCTCTCTGTTGTATTTAGAATCTGTTCAAAGATTGTTTATGGGATTCCACAGTCAACCAGATCAGAAACTGTTCATTGTGCTCCTGAGCTAGCTCAGCCAAAGGCTAGTTTTTGTTATCCTGAGTCAGCCAAGGTTGTTATGATATCATTTCATTTCTGCTGCTGAAATTTCTGAGTTGAACATTGGGTTTTGTGTTTCAGTGTCAGCTGAGCCAAAGTCTGGCAGTTTACGTAGTTTCAATACCAGCAAATATAAGAACTGCTTGTTTCTCTGAGTCGGTTCCCCACATGGACAGTTGTGCTTCCTGGTCAACTGGTTTAGAGACAGTTGCCCTCCCCTCTGTGACTGTTGCCTCACAAGTAACTGAGCCTAACCCTCCGCCCTTTCCAGTTCCCCTGGTGAGGGCGGCCAGGACCCAGCCCGTCCCCGTACAGGCCAGTGGCCACTCTTTCAGTGATGAGGACGTACACATCCTGGACAGGGAGGAACGCTGGTTTGAACGGGGAGTCAAGGAGGCCATTTACGTGAAAAGGGAAAGACCATCTCTGAACCGAGGAGGGGGCCTAAGGGTACATCTGTCACCATCTTACAATGCTGTGATTGCAGCCATTCCCCAATCTCTGTGAATGGTACTCATGGCCATTGATCAATGGTCATGACAGTGTGCATACTAATGATCATGAAACTGACCTCATGGCCCATTGTTAGTCAATGGTGCTGGTTTCGGTCATTATGCAAATGTACTGTTTATAAGGTTGGGGAAGCCTGCAGTCAGCTGAGACTGAAGAAGTCATCAGTTGGTGGCAAAACGTTTCTCCCACTGAAAACGTTACGTCCAGATGAAAAGCTTTCTGGCCTTCAGTATATGGATTGCCTGCTCAGCCACATAAGCTATTACATCTCCACTTGGACATTTTAACATGGAAGTCTAAGGGAAGTGATTTGCTTTTTGAGCCAGTAGAGGAACTACAGTTTTTAGAACATTTTTTAGCATCAGTTTTTCAGCCCCACAGGTTGCAGCTTGGCTTGTAGTTATAATAAAAATATACCAGACATATGCACAAATTACACAAGGCTAAAGGAACATTGGGTCTCATTCAAAAACTGTCCATATGAACAAATCTGTGTGTAAATGTTGCATACAAATCAGTGATTTATCAATATTTTCATACCTGAATTTGTTCAAACTGTATGAGCAAATTTAGAACTGCCTCAGACTGTGCCTACAAAAAAAAAAAGATTAATTCCTTTTGGTCTCTATTTACAAAGTAGTGTAAATAGTTTTTTCAAAACACCATATTGTAAAAAAAATGCTCAGAAGTAAACTGGTTTACCAATTGTAGACTTCAGCCTTTTAAGTCAAACATATTCCAGTCATTCCAGGCATTATCTTATATAATTTTATTTGTAATTATCTTATCAGTCATTAAAACATGACTTTTGTTCTTACTGGATGTCATCACTTACAGTCTAATTTTTTGGCATGGAGCCTATTCCAGTTGTTGGCAGGATACACAGAACAGGTCACCAGTATATCTGATCAACTGGCAAATGTGGCCCAGCTGTCACATAGGTGCTTTGCAGTTGGTTCCTCCGCCCTGGAGGCTCGCCTCAAACCCCAACAAGGGCCCCACGGTTCCCCCAAGGGTGCAACAGCTGACTGGGTCCCCCACCTAGGGTGAGGCCATTCCACCATGCTGCCTTTGAAGCCCTACCTTTATCAGGAACATCCAGCTTGAGGGCTCAGTAGCCCCCAGCCTCCCAGAGTGTCCAGCCAGGGCATTTCCTGGCCTGACAGCTGCCCAAGGAGCTGTCTGGTTGATCCTGCCACTAGTATATTTTGATGATAATATTTCTTTGTTTGTACATGCTTATGAGGTGTAGTGCAATTTAATGACGTATTGCTTGACATACAAGTGAAATAAGATTAAAAAAAGAATACTGGGAACCAGGCTAGGATTTTTCTGTAAATGTCCAGAGGAAGTGTTTGTGAGAGGACAAAACAAATTAATGAGGAAGGTCTGGAAGCTAAGGGCAAATAATGGCTGCATTTGACAGACAATATCCTTCTTCATTCATCACCACTGACTAACATCAGAGCATACACACATATACACACATATACACACATGCATGTGCTGTTATCTCCAATGCTCTGACACTTATTTATTTAGTCTCCTGCAGGGACACTTTGTTACTGGTTCAAATAGCAGCAGAGCAACTGATGTGTGTGTTTCTGTGTGTCTAGGTTTCAGTTATACCTCCTACACACAGCGCTGTTTTCCTTTTTGCTAGCCACATTTTTTTTCAGAATCTGTAAGGTACAGATGGAGTGATTGGATCATGTTTTCTGGGACAGAGGAAGTCAGCCTGTAAAGAAGGATTTTAATTATTTCATTCTGAATAAATCAGTGTGTGGAGAAACTGTATTCCCACAGGGATCACATTTTCAGAAAACAAAATTACATTAATTTATATATGTAAATAAATAAATATTTTGGGGTGGCTGTGGCTCAGGAGGTAGAGCAGGTCATCTACTAATCAGAAGGTCGGGGGTTTGATCCCTGGCTCCAGTCTGCATGCCAAAGTATCCTTGAGAAAGATACTGAACCTTGAGTTGCTCCCAATGCATTCATTAGAGTGTGAATGTTGTATAAAAAGCACTTGTTTATGTAGTGTGTGTGTGTGTGTGTGTGTGTGAAAATGAGACATATTGTATAACATGCTTTAAGTGCTCAAGTGGAGTAGAGCAGCGCTATATAAGAACCAGTCCATTCACCATTAATTTCATAAGTGGTCATATTTGAATTTAGCATTGCAAGTCACACATTCACTCTGTCCAATTTCAAAGACATGTCATATACTTCTTTTTACTAGTTAGCAATGTAACATTTGTCAGTATTAGTAGTTTGTAAGATAAAGATTCATATTGTAAGATAAAGTCCCTACCCCTTACTGTAGGATCTTTACCTACACAGTGAATATCCTACAATATAGGATCTTTATAAAGAATCTTCAGTCAACTGTTGTCTGAACTGGTACCATATAATACAACAAAAATGAACTGAATAGTCAGTATTTAAAATTTCAGCACAAATAAGCACCAATCCCAGTGCTGCTTTACTTTGAGGCAGCTTCAGTTTACAGCAGTTTTCTTTCAAATATACAAACCTCTTGGTTTACTTTAATTGTTTGTATGTTTGTCTCTTCTTTTAGGCCTGTTCTCTCTTCACTTTACTTGATTTTGAATACTGACTCAAAAAATAATATATATTTCTAATCAGTAAAATATGCTGCAAGTTCACAGTAGCATTTCCAGTCTTTAGTTTTACAGGTCTAGTTTCTTATTTAGTCTGTTCCTGTTTTCAGTTATTCCTTAAGTCCTTCTGTATTCTTGCCTCCTTTATGTTCCCATGTCTGTCCCTGTCTCGTCTGTGTATTGTCCTTTAGTCTCATGCATGAAGTCAGTCTTGTGTTTGTTTACCCTTTTGTTTCAGTGTCAAGTCTGCGTTCTGTTCCTGTGTTCTGTTCCTTCCTGTTTTATTTTGATAGTCTGTGTCTCATGTGCTTTGTGTTTAGTTTTGCTTCCCCTCTGTCTCATTAGTTTGATTCTGTTCAGCTGTGTTCCCCAGGTGTGTCCACTCTGCCCTTTCTCCTCTTGTGTATTTAAGCCCTTAGTTTTGTTCAGTTCCTTGTTGCGTCGTACTGTTTGTACTGGTGTTTTCCCAATTCTAGGATTACTGAACTTCTTTTTCCTGTTGTTTTATGGATTTGCTGCTGTTAAGGTTGGTTTTGTTAAATCTTCTTCTCTGAGTCTGCATCTGGGTCCGCTTCCTGCTTCACCGTGACAACTACTTTGTCTGTCTTGCCTGAGCTGTTGTTGAGCTGATATTAGCCTGCTGAACAGTAGGGACTGTTGTCATTCACATGATCTTTCCTGTCATTTTAACCAGACTAAAAATGTGAGCTTTATACTTCACCATATTAGGTTTCCAAATTTGGTCCTGCAAAGGCCGATGAATTAAAAAATACAGTAGCACAATATTTTGCCTGATGAGGGTTATTAGGTGCAGAAACTCCATGGCCAGAGGAATTAAACTTATTTACTAAGCTTTATTAGACACACAGACACACAAAATATCATTTAGCAGTCCATCATGTAAAGAGAATGCATTGTAACCTTTGACTTCAGATGCATTGGACCTACCCAGAGGTGACAGGGAGGGGAGCTCTAGGCGCTTCATGCCAGGGTCTTTGGCCAGAATCTCCCTGAAGTACTGACTCACTGAGGAGATCACCAGTTTGTGAACGTCGAAGGCTTTTGTCTTACAGGCTAACTCCAGATCAGTCAAGAACCTGAGGAGAAATAAGAGACGCAGTATATCTAAAACAACTGGGGGAAAAAAAAAAATGCCTCTCAAGGAAGGAAATTCTAATTGTGTTGCACTGAAGTTGTGTAGTACTGAATGGTAATTTTACCACACTGTATTGTATTATAATTGTATTGTATCATACCACAATTGTATTAATATTGTATTCTAATTGTAACATTAATTAAATGTGTGGTGTTAATGTACTGAATCAAAATTGTAGCCTAACAAAGTCATATTGTATCAAATTATAATTGTACTTACATAAATCTCTTTTATGAAATTGTAATGTGCAGTAGTTGTAATGTATAACTGTAATGAAACTGTATTCTTAGGCTGTTGTAACTCCATTTTACAAAATTTTAACTGTGCAGTATTGAATAAAGGACCATTCCATATAAAATCAGTCAAATCTGAAAAAAGTCCCACCTGACACCCTCAGAATCAGCATTTATTTTTTTTAAGTAATGCAAAATATTTACCTTTAAACTATGAAAACTGTCAGTTACAGGTCCTCAAAATAGATGGGCTGAAATTTGGCACTTTCAATTTTTTTTTTTTTTTCTTTTTTCAGCAATTTTAAACCCTCGTAACTTATTAAAAGGGCTACATAATATTTTCAGGGATGAAAGGCACATTTAAGCTGCAACCAAATAAATTTTACACCCACTCAAGTGTCACAATCTAAAGCTGCAATCTTGTTTTTGTTACCTTTTTTCCTATAACCAACTTTGAGCATCAGTATCACAGGATATATCATAGTTTCAAACTGCAACAATTTAGTGTTTATCACATAGAGCAACAAAAACAAGCTGTGGTACCCTGGATGTTTTGTCTGTTTTCTGATATTTCACTGGTGAAAACATCAAAAAAGTGCATCTTGGGTGAACTTTCAAGGGTCATATCAACATGTTATAAAATCTGAAAGGTCTCCTTTTTTTTATCTACATTTTGTTACCATGATCATCTCTTTAGTTATGATTCCTTCTGTGCCAAAACAATTTTCTAGTCATATTTTGACACATGTTTGTAGCTTATGGCTGTTAAACATCATTGGTGTTCACATGCTCTGTGTAATATCTCAATGATCAAACGACTTAAATTCCAGTAGAAGTTTTTCAAAGTCCTTGAAATTTTAGTATGCAAATCCTCTGTAGATCAAGAGGGTACAAAAACACAAATCACTAAATTTTACATTACCCTTGTGTGCTTCGAAAGCCTGTAAATTTTCATGCTAAGAAAATAATTTCCATGGCTTTATTAAATAAACTCACACAAATAAATAAGCCAGTTCTGAGGAGATCAGGTGGTGGGAACTGACTGAGTTTTCATATTACTATATCACACAGTCGTAAGTGTTTTATAGTGCGATATGATACAGCAGTCAGCATCAAACTAACTTCTCCTGGCGCATCTTGCTGAGCTCCTCCAGCAGGGCGTTGCCATGCAGGGGTCGTGTGAGCTCGCTGCCCAGGCCGAGGCCTCTCTCTCCGGGCTTGATGACAGGCGGCGGCAGCGGCAGGTTGAGGCTGTTCAGCTGAGCGATGTCCAGTGCCGCCATCTGCTCGATCTTCTTCACCCCGCTCTCCATCACCACAACACCATCGCCACGGTTCTCCACTTTCAAGGTGGCTGAAGCAGTCTCCATGGCAACCTGAGAGATGGTTTCCACAGCAACCTTCTTCGGACGTGAGGCCTTCTTCTTGGGGGGCATTGTTTGACTGCCGATCAGATTTTTTCTTTGATTTAGTCTCTCTTTGCTTTAATAACTGTGTTTACTAATTTGACCCACTAAGGGACTTACTTTTACAATGAAATGCACAAACTCTTTGGTTTGGTCTTCTTCAGGAGACAAAAGTGTTCAGTGGAGCAACTTTAGATCAGTGTGTGTAGATAGCTGGGTATGTTGGTGGTTTCACTTTAACACAGCACACAGCACCTGAAAGAAGACAGAAACAATTAAGACTTAATTATCTATTGCAGAGAGAAAACACAAGATTAAGACTTTCTAAGGAATCTGTTAAAATACAGTTTGTGCATGTGTAACTGCACCATTTAAGGCCCAGTTAGACAAAAAGCATAAACTTGGTAGTGGATTGAAATATCTCCTAAAGTGTGTCATGATTTGGGGGTTCTTTTCTGTCATTCTTGGTACCTGTTTTAACCGTCAATGTAAAGGGACTGGTACTTTGATTGAACCACTGACCTTCCAGTTGGTCAGTAACCTGCTCTACCTACTGGGCTACAGCTGCCCCCAGGTTTACAGCACCTGGTAAGTACTAACCAGGCCCAGCTCTGCTTAGCTTTCCAAATCAGACAAGATCAGACATGTTCAGGGTGCTATGGCCATAAGACCACCAGCAGGGCAATGCACTCAAGTCTATGGGAAAACAACCTTCGGATCCCTCACTCCATGACCTCAGCGAGTCAGCGAGAAGGATCGTTCAGGGTACGCTCATTTGCTAACAACCAATCAGATTCACATCTGGTTTTAAAAGGCCAAGATGCCGACAGTGAAAACACAGCTTGAGACTTCCCTAATCAATTGGTGACATCACCATGGTTACATCCATCTTTTATATTGTCTGTAATGTGGATGTAAAGCGTTTCACCACAAAGACCAGTTTTGAGCCAGAAAACACTCTTTCCCCAGTGTATACACTCCACCCTACACTCCCGTCACCACTTGTCAGTTATCAGATTGTTTCTAGTTTTTCTAGTAGTCTTAGTGTTATATATTTCCTTGTGTACGTAGTTAATATACTTTAATGACAACTTTGACTGCTCTGGAGGTTAGTTTGCTTCACTGACAGATTTTGGACTTTTCCCTGGTCTCCTCTGTGCTTCATTTGTTTTACTCCGATGAACTTCTGTTCCTGTGAAATGTGCTATAAAAATCAAAGTGACTGCATTTTCTTACATTTTTTTGGTAGAGCATTACAAAACTCCAGACTTTAAATTACTCACTGTATTGTGGTGGCTTCACTATCACTCCCTGCCTACTGACAGATGAACATTACTCTGCTAATCTCAGATAAAACACAACACCACAAACACTGACTGATTAGCAACACCTTTTCCAAATCCAACTGAGGATCACCAGACGACAAACTCCGTCTCTGTGGGCCAGTGGCTGTGAATGACAGTTGCATGTGTCTTTTGTGAGGCCTTCCAGAAATGAGATGGCTCAGGGTCGGGTTTGTGGTTTATAGTGGCCCACAGGAGTCACTGCTGCACATCACACCCTCTGTATTTCACCCACAAACCAACCGGAGGATCTTATTAATGCTCGCAATGAGTCGAGGTCTGCAAACTGACAGACCAGTGAGGCGACTGAGAGGAGGTGATACATGGAGATTAGAGGGTGTCTGAAATAAACAAATAGTAGAAATGTTGTATAGAAGGATATAGGTCTTTAGATTTTTGTAAAGGTTTTGGTGTTACAGTGTTTTGGTTCTCCCCTTTCTGTCAGTGTAAAGAAGTTTAACTACACATTTAATCCCTGAGATATCTTAATATAAGAAAAACAAGTGCAATTTCAACAGTACGCCTCAGTGTTTCTACATGATAAAGAAATGCTGCTGTAGTAAATCTGTCAGCACGACTCTTTGGGCTTAAATTGTAAAAAATAAATGTTTAAATTTACAGAAAAAGTTCTGGTAGCTCATTGCCCGTACTGTCCTTTAATTAGAAAACAAAATTTTTGTAAATTCACAGAAAATGTCCTAATTTTCTTTTCTTTTTTCTTTTTTTTTCTTTACTGTGGATTCATTGTAAAAAAAACCAAACAAATAAAACCAAACAGAAATTTCATTTCATTTATCTATTAGTTAATTACTTTGGTGTAGTATAAATGGCTATGGGGGAGGTCTTCATCAGTACGAAAAGCTGTGAAACTTGTGAAAATACAGTTAAAAGTCCAAAATTTATGCCCTCATTCACATTTTCCAAATTCATCCAGTGGGCTGGATTGGAGTCTTTGCTGGGCCATATCTGGCCCCTGGGCCTTATGTTTTCAGGGTATTTAATTTGGCAGTTGTTTTACAGGCAGTAAACCTGTCAGGACCTATAGGAGGAGTTTTTTTCTGTCTCCAAAGCTTCAGAAATAGCCGACTGCAAGGTGGTAAAATGTTGTACTTTATACATTTTTGGCCACATTTACAATGCCAGCAAAATAAATAAATAAAATAATAAAACCTGGGCAACTATGATTTGTAGTGACACATGCGGTTCTGGGCCTCAGACTGAGGAATGATGCGCACACTGACAGTATTTTGAAAGAAATGTGCATCTCCTTTGTTTTGTTTTGTTTTATAGAGAAACATTAAGATTTAACTGCAAATGCAAAACTAAAAGTGCACACAAACCATAAAATGTGGAAATCCTTCTATAGAGGATAAACAGCAAATTTCAAAGTGTTTGATAAATATTGCACATCTTAAACACCACAAGTCTGATTTGTGCTTTCTATGTAGTGATTTTCTACATCAGCTGCTGCAGCTACACTTGTGCCTGATGCAGTAAATGAGTGAAGCTCAGACAGATCCAGTCATAAATGTTTGTGGCACAAACTCAGAGGCCTCCCTGGTTTCTTTGCAGAGTTTTAAAGTGTTGTGGACATGCAGTGATAAACAGAGACGGTGATCTTTGTTCCTGGCTCACAGTTTGTTGATAATGAGCTGAGCCAGGTTCAAATATGACCTCAGTCTGAGCTCTTAGCTCTGCCAGCTATAAGACCACATGACCTTTGTAATATCAGCTTTGCCCTTTTGTCATTCCAACACACGTTCAGTAAGAGATTGTTCCTTTGTTGAGTGAAGAATTGGGCTTAAATGTAGATTTCAGGTGGGAAAAAATTTTAATTCAATTCAATTTTATTTATATGGCGCCAAATCACAACAACAGTCACCTCAAGGTGCTTTAATTTTAATTAAAAGATTTGTCATTTTTGCCCTATCTCTAGAGCTACTTGTAGATGCTTTTTCAGAATATTAGTGTAAATTAATGACAGGTAGTATCTCCCTGTTTCTGTAATGTTTCTCATGCTTCTTTTGCTGCAAAATGTGGCCGATCGACATCTTCAATAACATCATCCGACAGCAATTTTAATGAATGCTGATAACGTCAATAACGTGACCACCGGTGTTACTGTTTCTGAAACTTGATGCTCTCAAAGCTCTCAGCTCATTAAAAAAGCCGGCCTGGTCAACTTCTACCCTCATGGAAAAAGTATTCCAACACCAACAACTCAAACATAACTGCAGTGAAACCACTGCGACCACAGATGTATACATGATTCACCGCTCTTTCCGCCCCCCTCCCCTAAATAGCACCTTTTGGCTCCACACAAGGACAGGCTGCGGGTGGGAGATGGGATAGTGCAGGGCGGAGCAGCAGCTGTTGTTGGTGTCATATGAAGAGGAGGAGCTCACAGTTTAACGGTACAGGCCGCCTGGGATGTTGCAATCCCTCCTAAAAACGTTGAAACAGCAACATCCAGCTGGCAGCTAAGTCACTGTATAACCTTTTTACATCAGACGCCACAAAAGTTTGGATCTGTGAGTCTATGCAGAGTTTCTGTGACCCCCCTCAGTGTAATGGTAACAGAGGCACAGAGCCATTAACAATATGAAGAGATGTCTGTGTAGGTTCTCAGTCATCCAGGACATGGTAGTCTAAGGGTTTGACTATGAAGAGATGTGATAAAGTCAGTGTTAGAATCAGCTGGAGATATGAAAGCAAAACTGACCAAAAACAAAAGGAGAAAACTGGACATTTACAGTCTAATCTTAGAAAATATGGAAAGTGCTAATTAAAAAAGTCTTAAATAAAATAATAATTCGTTTTTCAGACTCAGCAGAACATGTATATATTCTCTAGATTATGTAAATATTGAGATTTATATAATATGTGTCAGATAATCCTTTAAAAGTGCTCCTAAAGGTACCAACAGCACAAACCTGTCACAGAGGCCCCAAGGGGTGACCTATGAAGTGAGATTAGAGGTTCAGCGAACCTTGTCAAGCTCAAAGTCAGAGTTTTCAGTGTCTTTTCACCTGGCTAAATCACCATGGTAACACATGCTGAACACATAACCTGGTCAAGAGCAGTTTATCTTTAGTTTTGGTTTAAAATTGTCTGGAAGCGCCATGTTTTCACCACGTTTTCACTAATTATTTTATTTATAGCATGTTTTAAGTGCAATGTAGATTCTCTGCTGGGGGAATACGTTTTACAAAACCCACTGAATGAAGCTCAAACTGTGAGTACTCTGCTGCTAAGTCTCTTTTACAATGCTGGAACTGCAGCTACTAGAACACTAAGAATACCTGTTCAATCAGTCACATTAATTTCACTTTGATCTGCGACAAACTGCAGTGATTTCTACGTCTCCTTTATTAGGCTGTGGGACAGGAACCTTTAATGTTTCAATGGATCCAGTTTAAAATCTATCTGATTTATCTGATAACATCTCTGACTGGAGTAGGCAGCACTCATAGGGATCATTTTGTGCAGAAGAAGAGTCACGTGACCCTTGAAACGCCTCTTTTTATGTGGGCGTGCTCAGAGCCTGAAGTAGAAAGCCCGTCTTAACTTAAAGACAAAACAGCCCTCAGAGAGAAACTATCCACAGAGGCTGAAACAGGTTTTATAAAAGGCTGTGAACATGTTTATTTCTACTGTGAAGTTGGACGTTTTAAGATGGGAGTCAATAGAGACTGACTCACTTTTAGAGCAAGCCTCAAGTGGTCATAAGTGAAACTGCAATTTTTAGCACATTCAGGAAAACTAAGGCCAGCTTTTTAGCTAAAGCTGATTAAATCACTTTTGTCTGATTTTGAAAACTTTATGCTGGTGCTCCAACACTTTACAGTATTTGTTCTACTTCATAAGATAATGCCCAAATCTTAAATCTGTATGGAAAAAAGCCACCCAGAATGGTACCATAACTGGCCTAGTTCAGGAGAGTAGCTTCAGTCTCTGCAGTCTTTGAATTCTTAGTGAATTTCATGCACTTTCAGGGGCTAAATATAGTGTAGTGGTTTACACATTTGCCTAATAAGCATAAGATCCCCACTTTAATCCCGGGAGACACCAATCCCCTTGGGGTATCCAGCATGAAAATCAGCAAAAATCAAACATGCAGAGCTATCCACTGGTGACCCCTTGTGAAAAAGGAAGCAGCTGAAAGTAGCTTTATTTAAATGCATGTTTTTCAAGATTAAGTTATTATGTCTGGACTGTCACAAAGGTTATTAAGCCTACACTGTTTTACATCACTGCACTAGTTTTTATGATAATTTAGTCTGGAATAAAACAGGCAGCTAACTGATGCTGTCCTCTCCTCTCTCCATGTGACTTTTCTCTTCTTTCCATCTAAAGCATGTCTGTGCCTGTTTAGTAGTTTAAAAAAATAAATCCATGTGTCATTCTCTCAGATAAAGTGTAATAGACTTAAAATCAACATTTTACACAAAGTTGATAACAAAGTGGTTCAGTGGTGTGAAAATAATCTTTGCTCTGTGTGGATCAGCTGTCACAAATATCTGGGACCAAGGTTAGAGGTGCGAGCAGCTGCTCCGTCATCCACCATACTGGGAACCAGACCTCCACCCCCCTCAAGCCACCAACACCATCATCATCTTCAGTGACAAATATACCTCTTTCAAAACAACACCACTGAGGATTTATCAATTTGAGCAAAGTCACTAAATACAGGTTTGTAAAACATCATTAAACACCTTCCTGTTCTTGTCTGCACTGCTAACAAATACTTAAGTAAAACTTTATTTTTCAGGAATATACATTTAATTTTAATTTTCTAAAACATGTTCCTGAAAGAGCAAAAATTATAATTTGTGGATGTATTTTTGGATCTTTGCACTCCCAGTTCATTCAGTCTAATCCCAATTAAAAATAACTAAATACAGTATATTAAATATATATATAGATATACAGATAGTGTTTGGGAACTCACATTTTTAGACTGCCATGTCCAGTGCTGTAAAAACTAATAACCTGAATGCAGCACTTTAAACATGATTCAGTAAACAAACTAAACTAAACTGTCACTATTTCATTTGTTTGATATGTTTATTGGACATGTTTAAAGTCATATATAAATATTATGAACTTTCTTTTATGGTTTCTTATGTGAGCAACTTGAGCTCAAATGTTTTTGAACATGTAATCAAACTCCACAACAGGTCAGTTGACACAGATACCTGAACCTGTTTAAATAAAGTTTTTGAAGTATTAGAATGAAGGTTTTCAGTGATAATGAGAGGAGTTTAGGTGTTATCACTTTCTAAATGTACAAAATCCAAAAACACTCAGTAGATCCTGCAGCCTGTGGTTAAATAAAAACTCTGGACTAAAATGGATCAGTCCATATGTGTAATATATTACTCTGAAAGCTATTAATGTAAACATGCAGCTGGATAGAAATAGATTTCAGTTTGAATCGCTGCCAGTGACTACATGATGGAAACATCAGCTGCATCTGTGGACTGATTATTTTGTTATTTCCAGACATATTTTTTACATCATTGACCTTTTCTGGCTTCAACACACTCAGCTCTGCTTTTGTTTTGGTTTGATTATTAAACTCATGGAGCAGGAATGAACCTGACAGTCTTCTCTGCAGTCTAATGGATGTTTGTGTGAAAAAAAATGGGGTTGAAAAGAAAACATAACTGTAGATTAATTTGCTGTTGCCTGTTGTGTTTATTCACCTGGAGAAATATAAACTGTTTTACTGTGAAATACAAGGAGGAGACTGGTAATCTAAGCACTAGAGGCCCAGCTTCAGGTCTGATATTTTATTTTTAAACCTTGACCTCTGTGCTCCTAGTGTTGCAGTGTGTTACACGTGGCAAAGAAACATATATTTTTCCAGTTGTACAACCACAGTCTATAAATTCTGATTCACTGAGTGTGTTTATTATTCTTATTTGTTGTTTATTAGCTTGATTAAAGATGTGTTTTCGATCAGCAGAGTCAGGAGTGAGAGAAAAAATGCTCATTTGCCACTTACAAATAAAAACTATGTGTTACGTGTGAAATTTCCTGCTGCCTTTAGTGACTGAATAACAATTTAGTCCCTAAATTGTCATGTAACCAGCTGCTCAGATCATACTGGTGGCATTGCATTACGTTTCTTGAGTCTGGGCCAGCTTATGTAAATCAGGGGCTTCCGGAGCAACTTTCCTGCTTCGTGAAATTCATGAAAAACTTCTAAACTTTGATCTAAAATAAAACATATTCAGCAGCTGCACGACTTTCTCCTAAAAGACATTGCATAAAAAGCATTTGTCCAACAAAGAGCAGCTGGGTGTTTTTAGGGGGAGGTTTTAGGAGATGGAGAGCACACTGTCAATCAGCCACTGTGAAGCTGTGGAGTGGCAGGACTCCTTGCATCCCCAGTGGACATAATAATTATTCTGTCTGATATAAAGAGTAGCTCAAGTCAGCTAACCTTGGTTTCAGGTGATCTGTGGAGAGAGCCAGGTTAGCTATTCCCAGTCCTCATGCTGATTTGAATTTACAAGCACGAGATTGATCAGTCATCTCCTCTAACTTCTGATAACAATGCAAATAATTTCCTAAAGATATTCCTTTAAACCTGTAACCTGTAAACCTGTTTATTCCTAAGGGATACATTTGACTCTGTAGCTACTAACTGCTCCAATTATTCACAGTTTAGTGCTAAGCAGGAAGCGTATTGTTGATTTTAGAGCAATTTCACTGAACAGCTGCTTTCTACGGCCAGTATGTTTGGAGTGAGTGTGAACCTTCATCTCTGGGTGCACAAACCCACACAAAACAGATGGAAACAGTGGCGTTATTTCCCAGGTTGAAACTGGTCGTGGTATGACTCTGAACCGTAGACAGAAAGATGTTGATATTGTTTCCACACACAACAGAAGTCGAGTCAGAGCATCTCTTACAAAGCAAGAAATATAAATCAGAGTATTGCAATGAAGACATTAAATATGTTGTGTCCTTATTTGTTTTTTAAAATACAATAACAGCAGCCACAAACCGTCTTCTCCATAAACACAGACTACTGTGCGTGGAGAGGATATCCCCCACCTGGATGCCTGTTTATTAGACACAAACAAAGCCTTTATGCTGTTTGCATATATGTACAGTGTATCTGTGTGTAAATTCTGTCTCCTTTGTTGCCTGGTAAATTTATTTATCTGGACTGTCACAGCCTTCAGCTCTCTGGCTCTGATGTGAGCATTATAAATGAGTCTGCACAGTGTTGAGCTAAGAAATGGCCTTAAAGCCAGAGGGCTTTTCATAAGTTTGTTATTCTTCTCACAAATTAGAATTTTTTTGTTTGTTTTACTTTGTTTGAAATCTTGAACACAAACTTCCCCCTGCTGGAAAATCCAATGAGGGCATCCAGCAGACATTGAGGTTGCATTTTTGACTTGAACAGACGGTGAGTTGGCGGTTATTCAATGTAGAAATGCTTGCTGAGTAGTTTGTAAAGTTCACTTCCTAGTTAAATAAATAAATTACTACATAAAACAAAGTTTCAAAGCTCCTGAAATGCTCACCCAAGCTACAGAGACAGGTGGGTTTATGCCGTTTTGTGATCTGCTGCTGGAGCTCCAGGACCATTTACACGCTCTGTATATTATCTGAACATTATGAGCTTTATTAAAACATACCAACTGTATACTGTATTGTGTTTACACCACCTGTACTGGTGCAGTATAAATACACACAACACAGAACCAGCGCTCCACTTCTATAGATGTAGCTGAATTCTTCTGCTTATCTCATACGGGTATTTATAGGTGCTGACCTGCACTGCATGCATGCATATATGTGTGTGTGTGTGTGTGTGTGTGTGTGTGTGCTCTAATACCCCCTGCGGTACAGTAATATCCCAGCAGCAACTGGCAGCTGCTTCACATTGTTTCCATTCAGCAGTGAAATATAATTATTAGTATAAATTGTAGTTATTATGATAATCCCATGAGATCATTTCATATGTGGTCTGTTCATTTCACTTTAATAAACTCTCCACTAAAAAAAGTTGTGCTCACACTCAACAAGTTGTTATGCATTGAAATTAAATGTGTATTACCTCTTTCTCTGGCCTTGCTCCTGCTCTTCTTCCCTTCCTTTTTTTCCTCTTTCACCTTCTTTCTTTGTTCTGGGTGGTTGTTCTCTCACAGGTTCCTCTTAGCTTCGTCCCTCTGTCCTCTGTCCATCTGCAGTAGTGCTGTGTGTGTGTATGTGTCACTTTGTGTGTCAGAATCATGGTCCCGACCAAAGCTGTGACGTATGATTCAACCACCCCAAACCTCCAACCCCCATCAGACACTACTCTTTCATTTTCCATCTCCAACATCCACCTCTATTTCCAAATACAGGCACCCCTCATCACCCCTCCCCTCCTAAAATAGTCCATAACAGGCCTGCTCTCTTCTCACCTTCCCCTCCCTCCTTTGGGACCTCAGGGTGTCAGGTTTTAGACTTGTGTATCTGCTTTCTTTGTTAGATTGTTAGTCATCCCTCTTTCACACCAGCAAACAAGGGTTAACATGGATCGGTAGTTATTTTATGATTACTACAAACATTAAGTTGTGGGCACTGCATGAAGATAACCTCATCAATAAGCTAAATCTCAAAATTAACCACAGGACACAAGAAAGTTCCTGCATGAACTTTTCACAACATAAAGAAATAAAACACATTCAATGATGAAATATTTTTGACCGCTTGCATTTTTGTTGCAGGAGAGAGAACCCAAAAAAGAAAGAACTTTTATTACAAACTGTAAGTAAACAGAAGGTGCAGCACGAAACTGGAAGGAGGATCACGTAATGCAAAGAAGTAAGAGAACTAAGCAAAACCCAAGAAACTAAATTAAGGCAAAAGGATAGAAACAAGAAAAGATGCAAGAAATACCAGATAAGATGAAGAGGAAGAGGAAGACAGGACTATCACATGACATGATGAGAAATAGCTGGGAGCAGAGGATAGGGAATAGCAGGTGAAGCAGATCATCACAAAGGAGGAAGTTAAACTAACACATGACATGAAATAAAACTAACCTTCAAAGTAAAACAGGAAATAAACAAAAGACAACGAACACTGCACACAGGACTCAAGGCTTTTCACATTTTTCTAATTTGTCCCTCCTCATCTCCTCAGTCCTCCTGCTTCAGACATGGAAATCAGTCTCTGTATGGCATGGTGAAGGATGTCTCAGCACCTAAAAGGCATCTGGAGGACAGAGGAGGCTGCAGGAGGCTCTATAATCGAGGTTGCACTGGGGTATCCTTTAAGAATTGTCTGTTTTGGTGGGAGGGACTAAGAAGCAAGCAGAGGAACATGAGGATGTGAGAATGTACGATCTGGGAAATGAGAAAGCCTGATAATAGAGCGGATACAACCATGTAACCAAGACAGAGGGACCACAGACAGGAAAACGATGACGTAACAAAAAACACAAGAAGAAATACAGTAATAAACTCAAAGTAGGAACTGATGAATTCAAAAACCTGAACACTAGAACAGTAAATTAATAAACAGCAACAAGAACTCAAGTAATACCACAAGAACTAAAGCTGAACATTACTAGAACTATAATGACACCAAAACAGGAACCCAAACCTCAAACACAAAGCAAAACCCATCAGACCTGAGATCTCCTTTTGTGCTGTCTGGTGTGAGTTCCTGTGTTTCTCCTCGTTGTGGATCCTCCTCCTCATTTCTGGATTTCTGCTTTTTTCAGCCACAATAAAAGTTCACTTTTTGTTGAACATTCAGCCTTCAGTGTCCTGCATTTGGGTCCACCACACTACATCCTGATGTATGGGATACCTTACTACTGTTGAACTGCTCATGGGACACATAGGTTTAGACTGAAAGAAGTAGAGGACTTACAAAAAACACAATACCATTAATCAACCAGTAGGGACTCTTTTTTTCTTCAGTAATTTTTGTCTATATAGATCATTAGTTCATACCCACACTGAATATTTTGTGCTGAAAGCACACACTGCCATGTACACACACAGATCTTTATTATGATTTCAGTCATGGGGAAGTCAGAAGGAAAAGGAGACAGAGGTCCAACTTTAACATGTTTACCCACATCTGAGAGTCTGAAACTGGTGATGTTGCTAGTTTTCTGACTAATCTGAATAACATTGCCTACACGTTTTGTTTTCAGTCAGACTCAGTAACAAAGCTGAGATGTGCATGAGTCCTGAAAATGACCGTAAAACACTGATCTGTGGGACATGTGACATGGAAGTGCAGAAAGTTTTGAACATGATTAGAATTACTGCTGAAACACATCTGAGCTGTTAAATCCAGGGGTTGATAAATTACAATTACTTAATTTATCGCTGACATGAACTGGTGTCAGATGCACATTTAATCAAGAAGAATCAAGAAGAAAATACAAAAGGCCAAAAAGGAAACTAAAACAGTAAAGAAGGCAACTGAAAAGGCAAAGATGGAAATCATGGAAGTCCAGAGAGCACTGGGAGAGAAGAAAAAAGAAATACAGAAGGCAATGAAAGCAACTGAAGCAGCAAAAAATGCAATTGAAATCGCACAGCTGCAAGCAGACGTTGCAGAGCTGAAAATTGAAGAGGCAAAGATGGAAATGATGGAAGTCCAGACAGAACTGGAAGAAGAGAAAAAAGAAGTAGAAAAGGCAAAGATGGAAACTGGAATAGTAAAGAAGGAATTGATGGAATTACAGAAAGCACTGGAAGAGGTGAAAAAAGAAATAGTGGAAGCAAAGATGGTAACTGAAATAACAGGATCCATGTGTGAGACACTGACTCGTGGGCTTTCTTGTAGTTGATCCAGGCGATGCACAGGTTGGTCACTCTGGTCTTACAGTCTTGAGTGACTGCTCTATCTATCAGTAGCTGGTGTTTTTCTCCTCTGGTGTTTCTGCCAATTCCTTTCTGGGCCCCGCTCATGTATTGTGCCATCTGTTCATCTTAGCTGTTATGATGCCTGACAGGAGCTTCCATGTTGTGGAGAGGCAGGTCATTGGCCAGTAGTTGGATGGGGCCGGTCCTTCCTAGGGATCCTTGGGGATCAGGACTGTCTGGTCTTCAGTTAGCCATCCCGGGTGTGTCTCATCCATTAGCAGCTGGTTCATTTGTGCTACCAGGATCATGTCAGGGCCTGGTGCTGTCCAACTCTTCATATTTGAGGCTCTTTCTTGGATGTCTGCCACTGTACATGTGTTGGGGTCGTTACTCAAAAAAATAATGTATTACACATTACTTGTTACTTTTCTTAAGAGTAATGCAGTAAGTTACTTAATTACTCGCTGGAGAAAGTAATTTGCTACACTACTTGTTACATTACTTTCTCGTTACTCTGTAAAATGACCTGAAAGACATTGTCAGATAATTAACAATATAAACCTGAGGCTACAGTCCCACACACTGGTACACATCCCTGTCCTAATTAGGACACAAATAGGATTTTCTTTTTTACACACAAATCCGACAAGACAAAGCAAAGTTGAAAACCAGCCCAAAGAGGCTTTAAAGCGATCGCCACAGTGATTCTACTGTATAAACATAAACAGGTAGAAACGGAGGCTACAAGCCTGACTGCTTATCACTGCCTTTGTAACCTGCTGAAGTTCAGGCTCTGGCTGCTGGGCTGGGATCAGCACACACTCAGCTCTACCTTCACTCTCCATCATTTTCCTCCTCCGGCACACGAACTGAAACCAGCTGATTGTATCGCAAGTGCACAGGAAGAAAAAAGCGTGTTTGTTTGGTGTTTTTTTTTCTTTCCATCCACCTGGCGTGCAGATAACTGAAGAACCTTTGTAATGCAAGTAACAACATAATTGTAACTGTAATGCCATCCATCCATCCATCCATTTTCTTCCGCTTATCCGGGGCCGGGTCGCGGGGGCAGCAGCCTAAGCAGAGAAGCCCAGACCTCCCTCACCCCGGCCACCTCCTCTAGCTTATCCAGGGGAACACCGAGGCGTTCCCAGGCCAGCCGAGAGATATAATTTCTCCAGCGTGTCCTGGGCCTGCCCCGGGGCCTCCTCCCGGTGGGACATGCCCGGAACACCTCCCCCAGAAGGCGTCCAGGAGGCATCCTCGTTAGATGCCCGAACCACCTCAACTGGCTCCTTTCGATGTGGAGGAGTAGCGGCTCTACTCTGAGCCCCTCCCGGATGGCTGAGCTCCTCACCCTATCTCTAAGGGAGAGGCCAGCCACCCGTCGGAGAAAGCTCATTTCCGCCGCTTGTATCCGCAATCTCGTTCTTTTGGTCACTACCCAGAGCTCGTGACCATAGGTGAGGGTAGGG
>VUQS01031419.1:0-10235 GCA_015108495.1 Heterochromis multidens | reverse complement strand
AGACCCTACAATAATACAGAGAAAACCCCAACAATCAAACGACCCCCTATGAGCAAGCACTTGGCAACAGTGGGAAGGAAATGTGCTTGTTCTACTCGAGTTATCATCACTGCAACTACTTGGTAGCTTCTATGATGCTTGCTGAGTTACAGGTAATAAAAGGTAATAAAAGTTAGATAACCTTTGAACTTGTGTAACTGATTTTTTTCACACTATGTTCATGCTGTACAGAACAGCATTAACACCTGGTTGAGATCCCTGTTCTGTTTGTATGAACATAAATTTTCAATTATCCAGATTAGTCATCTGGATATAGATTGCAGGTTAATAACAAGGTGTAAATGGGGTTTTTATCTACTGTTGCCACCAGGTCAAGACTTTTTCCTCATACAGAACCATTAGATGCGAGGTGAGAATGGTGTCTCACGGAGCTGCTCGCATGGCTATAGACTCTTGCTCCTGTTTTAAAATACTGTGTCTAACTACTTATTTCTGTGTTTTTCCAAAACCAGTTCCACCTGATTCCATCCAGTGCTATTCTCAGTCATCCATTCATCTATCTACCCATTTTTTTTAAATGCTTATTCACCTCTGGGTCACAGGGGCATTGGAGATTATCCTAGCTGACAATGGGCAAGAGGCAGTGTACACCCCAGACAAGCATGTTCTTTCACTGATAGCAAAATATATTCTGACCAATAGATTACTATAAATTGTCTTAAAACCATATAAAAACAAATCAAAAACTGCCCTATATGTTTTAACATGACTCTAACTACTAAGTGATCAACAGAGAATAGTAATTGCTTAAAATGCTTAATGCCTAATTAGGAATCATAGGAATCAATACATGTCACTTTTGTTGTTGTTATAAGAAAATATATTGACATAAGTGGCATAGCTACTAGTATTAGTTTGTAGATCTATCCATAAAAAGCAGGAAGCAGAGAGAAAAAGAAATTCAAAATATAACTGTTTCTAATATTTATGTATTCTATATTTGATTAATAAACTACTTAAAAAAACAGCCATGGGAATCTGAGCAATTGAAGATTTAGGTATTGTTAGTTTGGTCAGTACAACTCAGGATCAGTATTAATATGTAATGATTTAATTATGTGTGTGGCCCAAAAAGTTAAAAGTGTCATTAGCATCAACCTTTAGTCAACTCTGAACTCAGCCTCTGATAGCTCCTGAGAAACCCTGCAGGACTCAACAGTAAGCTCAGTGGAAAATCTTTGCCTCCAGAGCAGCTCAAGTATTCAGTCTGCTGGGGGATGTGAAATCAAATGGAACTCACCTCAGTGCTGTCAACAGATCCATATCGGCTGTGTGGCCCTGAGGGACAGGTTTGACCCCAAGCACAAACTGGGTAGATACCAGAGTAATATCATAAATACATTTTAGCTACAGTCAACATCTGTGTCAACAGCTTTTACTTTGTCATGAACAGGTAGAGAGTTACTTAAAAACCAATACAGGTCAAGGCTGCAGAGTCAACATTTCAGCTGAAAAGAAAAAGGCAAATATATTTGGAGAGTTTTTTCACTTAAAATCACACCATGTGGTTTCATGAGATAACAGCTCTGCTGGGTTGTTGTATTTCATGAAGATTACTGAAGCCATGTATTATCATGACAGTAAACCAACAAAACTCCTTCCAGTACACATATATATGATTATCTGAATAAACTAAGGTGACAGTTAACAGACAGATGAACACATAACTGTTTAAAATAACATAGAGGATGCCATTTGTAGGACTCAAAGACCTTATTTCTTTATGTCCCTTTCTTTAAGTTCTGAACAGTATTCAACAAAAGACAAATAACTTTCAAACCGACATCAGACTAAACCTCTAAACTGTGCTGACTGAAAATGTCAAGATGACATCTCACACAGGAATTTAACAAAGTAGCTCTTTGAGTGGCTCTGCAGATATCTTTCACAAAGCTCATTTATACTCACACCTGACCTTTAGATATTCTGCCCTAGGAGGTGGATAACAAATATTTGATCATGGACTGAAAAATACACATTTTATGTTTGATGGACAGGAACAATATGTAGATGAGGAATAGATTCATGTGACAACGGCACAGTTTCAAGGTCATCCTGACTCTCATGTCATACTTTATTTTCAGTTAACGTCTTGCTGATTTTATTGAATTTTTCACCTATTTGACATACCAAAATAAAACCCCTATAACAGCTTAATTGTGAGGCCTAAATGCATAGAAGATACTTCATTTGAGTGGTAACATCTTCTAGTGTCATGCTTGTTTAGCATGTGGCTACAGCACAACCTAAACTACATCAGTTCAAGTATCACACAAAGGTTTTATTTTTAGCATCATCCATGATCAGTCATATCTGAATCACAATAACTAGAACATGCTTTATGCCAAAACTATGCAAATCTCCACCTTCTTTATCTTTGGTCCAAATCTCTTTGGAATTTTAGACCTCTATGGCTAACTTTATGTGAGACAGTGCCTTCTAAGTTTGTGGTATCACTGATGTCCCTGGATCTTTACAAAAAAGTATGCAAATTGCCAAATTGTGCCAGTTGAAGTTTCCTTACTTCTATGATGCTGGAAAACAATAATGATTTGTTTTCCATGGCCATAAAAGACACATGACAAGTTAAGTGCTATATAAATACACAACAAAAGTCACCTCAAGGCGCTTTATATTGTAAGGTAAACACCCTACAGTAATAGAGAGAAAACCCCAACAATCAGAGGAGCAAGCACTTGGCGACAGTGGGAAGGAAAAACTCCCTTTTAACAGGAAGAAACCTCCGGCAGAACCAGGCTCAGGGAGGGGCAGCCATCTGCCACAACTGGTTGGGGGTTAGGGGAGGAAGACAGAACAAAAACCACACCGTGGATCATGTGAACGTTATGGCTCCTCAAACTAGGCTAATGTTATTTATAGACAGTGATCAGCGCAACTGGACAGCTTTGCCAGCACAAATCAAACAACAACCATAGCTTCAGGCTAAAGCAATTACACAAGTACCTAACAGTGTAATACCCCAGTGGTCACTAGATTCAGGAACCAAATGGATACAATTTTGTAAGCATAACATTTTCTCTAAAATCACATCTCTATTCACATCTTGAAATAATCTAACAATTAATTTGTGTTTTACCATGTGACTTACTGTCTGTATAGCAATCTGTCCAGTGTAGTTGGAGTCTGGCTGGAGGATGAGATCCACTCTGGGGTGCAGCTGAATGATATTGAGGACCACTGTAACAGTGACCTACCAGCAAATCAGGCGGCAGAGAAAACAAAGGATGGGAAGGGCCTGGGCTAGCCTGTTAGCAGCGACTAAACTTTTAAATTAAAAGCAAGGGGATGGTCTACTTGGATTGGGTTGGATAAAAAAAATAAAAGTAAAAAAAAAAAAAAAAAATCTAAAATGAGTTTCCAATATACCTGGGTGGCTTGATAGATCCAGCCAGCCCAGGTAAAACCTATGTGTGGGAAAGACTGACGGACGTAATCAAACAGTGGCCTTTCATATAGAGAGTCCTACGTCCATCTTTCCATCATCATGGTCCTTGTGGACACACAACAAAGCCAAACCACTGAAAGATCATTCTACCTTTTGCATTCCCAACAATCAGCCATGAAAGACAAACAGTCAGCTCCTCGTCCCTGTCTAATTTTTTATTAATTGTTTTCTGAGGGAAACAGACACATCGATTTGTCACCAGATGGACAAGTCTTTGAACTACCTGTGTAATAACAGATGGGGTGTGGGTGGCTGCTGGAAGGTGTGTTGGCAAGGGGAATGGGAGTTTGTCCACAGCTGGTGGAACCAGCCAGAATTGTGAAAATCCTCCGAAGCTAGCTGTAAGCCAGTTGTCATACAGAAGCCAACTTTGGATATTACATGTAGATCAGTTCACCAACATGTCCCACAAACACAATTGGAATGATTCTTGTTCAACCAGGACTGAAATGGATCCCACCCAGGAGTGTTATCCAAGATCACTGCGTCAGTACTTCGACTGACCAATACTACATAAAAGTACTGGACAAAGATCAGTTAACCCAGAAACCGAATGTTAAATAAATATATGGGACCTCTGAATCAAACCCAAAGAGCTCTCAGGAGGACAGGAGGACACGTTCCTTTGTTCCTGAGACCAAACAAATGAAACATCTACTTGTAAATTTTTATTTAGATGTATCGAGTTTGTCTAAAAATCTGTCCATCTGAGGCTGCCAGCACACCTGGATATAAAGTCTTTAGAAAGGGTGCAAGGTTGAGGGTTGAGGGTAGAAGTGGGGTGCTGTTTTATATTAAATAGCATCTGCAGTGTAATCAGAACCAGGGCTCTGACGATAATGAACTTGAGTATGTCGGTGTCAGTGGTTTTCTGTCTCCACAGATGTCTTATGATAAGTACCTCCTCATTTGTTGCATTCATCATATGTTCTCCAGAAAGTATCCCCTGCAGCTGTTGTCAAGTTAGTGACTGAACACATAATACAGAGGAATGTGGAACCCAGCTGACACATCCATTCATCATACCATGCTGAATTTTAGCATAACCTACAGTACATGGATGCTGGCACACACCTTCCTGCCTAATAACTGACAAGGCTAGTGGCTTAAATTTACAATTCCAGGTCATTCCGCAATGAGACTTTGGGTGCACTATGATGCAATAGACGAGCAGCCGTCATGTCAGTCTAAATGATAGGTCTAAATGATAGGTCCTTCAGCTGGCAGAGAAATGGATTCACCTCAATGATAGATGGCCTCCATTTACACACCTGATAAAATCCTACAGAAAAATGTTATCATCTCCTCTCAAGTGGATGGTGCCAGGGAAGATGAATTTAATGTCATCACTCCAAGTAAATTCCAGTACTGCTGTACATAATATAGATTTCCAATAAAAACAGAAAAGAAGAGAAACCATGATAACATTACTCAGGAACGAATGCGTCAGACAAGGATGGGTCTTTTTACTCCTGGAATAGGTCTTGCAGTGCCTCCAATGGCCACTTGAGACTGCCCCTAAAAGTGAGACAATCCCCATAATCAGCCACTTAAGCTGTAGCAAGTTAGTGTCTATAAGCCTCACTTCACTAACTGAACTGGACCTCTCAGGGGTATTTGTGCTGTTGGTGTCTTTTGGAGCATTTTCAATGTGAGGTAAGTTTGTGCTTAAATTTTGGTGAATGAAATTGTAGTATTTCATTAATTTGTTACTTAGCACTAATTAGCAGGTATGCATCTTTGTGTGTTGCACTCGTACAGTTTGTGGAGGCAGCTTGTTAACCAAACTAAAACTAGTTTTTCTGTTTAGGAATGGAGGCAAACAACTGTAATTTGGCATCTTAATCAAAAAATAATAATGTGCTTTACTATTTTCTGCTTTTTTGTAAAACTTGAAATTTGAAATTTCATAGATAACAATAAAAATTATATTTTAGCATTAAAAATATCATTTTGATTAAAGAGATTCCGCATACTGGCGGATTAACCATCACAGAAACAAAACAAAAACTTTGGTAATTACCAATACTGTTAATTTAGGGCAGTTGTCGCATAAATCTTGCATTGGGTGGTGGTCTAATAAATTTGTTAAGCACTGTTTAGGATACATTTTGAATGTGCAGTAAGTGTGAGCTAATAAAATCCACAAAATTGGTGCAAGATTTTTCACAGGAAAGTAAGTGTCTGTTGTTTAATGGTGTGTAATTAATAGTTAAATATGCAATTAATAAGTATATAGGTAAACAGTGGTGAAATCAAACATAAAATGTTATCTTTGATTAATGCCTGCTATGGATGAGCAGGTGTATATTCAGAATATTTGATCATTAGCATATTCAATGACCATTAAATGGTTGCACATTTTGTTCCATTTGAAATTTTTAGCACTTCACAGCTTTCTGTAATACTTTGAAAAGAAAAGGAAATAACATAGGCCTACAGGGGCCTGGGAAGATTTGGAGGATCTGGTTATCTGTTTTGCAAGCATGCAGGTTCTCTTATCGTAGCACAGTGTGAGTAAAGGCAGTCACATCATAAAGAATACACCCCATAAAATATTAGAGCAGGCTCAAAACAGTTTATAACAGTTTTCTGACAACAGTCATGTGGGAAATCTGCTGACTGAGATGACAGTTATTGGTGCTAAAGCGCTGTCAAAGGCACACAGGTACCAACAAAGAAGACCACTGAAAGCTAATGCAAACAATACAGCTTTCTAAACCTTCAAAAGGAGCTTTACAGGTGTTTTATGAGTGAATTTATTCAGCTGGTTTGTTTGGTCTTAAACCAATAGCCATGATTAATGGCTAATGCAAACAAAACTGTCTCTTAACACTCAGGGTCTCTTTACACTACTACCTCATACATCAGCCATGTCTTGGCAAAACTTCAAGAAAAAAAAAATCTAATTTGTACCGTTCTGTTCCAGTAAACATCATGTGCTCCTGCGCTGCCATGAGATTATCAATAAGCATGACTCAACACAGAGCTCCCAGAGGGATGCAATATATTTCAAGAAAACAGTCACAGCTGAATCTTAATATGGATTCTTAAAAGAGTCTTTCATGACAGTTAAACTGCATTCACAGCACCATCTTTATACTAATTACCACTAAAAGAAATTGATGCAAAGGTAGTGGAATGCATGACCAACCTCATAACTCTCACATCTGCTATCATATGCATTATGTATTTCATACATTCAGTGGTGCTGGAAGAGCTGACTAGTAGTGATCCAGGATTAAATACAAATAGAGTGCAATTCAATTTTAGCCCTACTGTACTGTCACATACAGAAACAGATTTGCTTTCATTTGAAGCTAATGAATCAGTGCCTTCTTCACTGTCAAATCCTAGATGCTGTCTTCAAGGAGTAATGCAAAAAAAGTAGCATGTGTGGGCCTAGATTATGAGAATAGAAAAAAGGTGCAGTGTAAAGCTGGAGTCTGAAAATTGGTGGTGGTGGCGGTGGTGTCATGGCTGTATAGGTTATTCGGGATTTTTCTTATCTCTCATTCTCTTTTTATCTCTTATTACATTAAATCTGATTTCTTAAAATATTTCTTTTAGGACTGAATCTAAGGTCAGATCATTACATTTGAGTCAGCACAAAGCATATACTGTGCACAAATAAAGTCATTTTCTCTTTTGAGTTAGCAGCTTATTTAAGTGCTTAAGCCAGAGGCTATTTTCTTTAAATTTACACCTCAACTTGGTTCAACCAAGTTTAGCCAAACAAAAGGCCAAACTGAAAAATGAAATAGTAAAATAATTTAAAAAATTTACATTCTTACTTCTATCTAATGATACACCCTTTTAAAAATGAGTCACTGTTCTAAATATTCGCAATTCAGCCAACTTTTACAATAATCATACTGTAAGGTGGCCTCTTTTTATACTCCTGTGTTAAAATTACCATTTATACAGCATAAATAAACATATTTACAGCTGGTACAAAAATCAACTGCATAATCAACTACATGCAACTGACTGACTTGGTGATTTTCCCCACTCTGCGACAAAAAACTCTATTCTTAGAAACGTGAAGCTAGACAGTCCAGCAATCAGTCGATTGTATCCTGTGGCCAGAGTAGGCGACATTGAAGCAAATTCGAAACTGCTGACTAAAGATAAGCATAGATTTGGTAAGATTGTAATTCACCTCAATCAGAGGTCACTAAAATTAATATTGAGTCGGTGTGTAATTTTGCTAAAACAATGTCAGACTCTGTAATTTTCTCTGGTCCCCTCCTCAATCGTACCAGTAGTGACATGTTCTCCTTAAACCACTGACTGTCTCAGTGGTGTCCAGAAAACAATGTGGGCTTCATAGATAACTGGGAAACGCTCTGGGGAAAACCTGGTCTTATTAGGAGAGACAGCATCCATCCCACTTTAGATGGTGCTCTCATTTCTAGAAATGCTCCCAGACCACCAAACCACAAACCAGTAACCAGCAAAGAACAATTTAAGCATAAAAATTCACAGAATGAAAGAATAATATGACATCCTCAACTCTACCAAAGAGGGTTAGAGCCAGAGCTAACTAGGTGTAATTGATGAATAAATATACAGGGGACTGTAGTTAGATAAAAGATGAATAATTAGTGCAGGGCTGAACGAGTCGTGAATGGGATGCTGAGCCCGGTCAGAGCGGGGAGTGTTTGATGGAATGCTAAAGGAGACCCGGACAGGTTGCTGTGGAGTGTGGAAAACTAATCCAAGCAAATATAGAGTGAAATCTGCCTGCCCAGAGCAGCAGAATCACAGACCTCCAGGTCTGAGGAGGAGAAAGGCTGTGGACTGAGGCAGAGCAGTGTGGATGGTGGATGACAGAGAAAGGATGCGTGTGCGGTGTGCTAACTATCACTCTTGAGTGCTGAACTTTCACTGTTGTACTTTTACAATAATTAATTCATTAAAATGTCTTTCTTATGTTGTTGTAGCCAACTGTGAGATTTAAAATGCAGGCGATGAGCTGTTCAGTCTCGTTCACAGTGCTCATGAGGGTTTGTGTAAATTGTTGGTGTTTCTTTCTAGTACTATAGCATCTTTACCTTACAATATAAAGCACCTTGAGGTGACTGTTGCTCTGAATTGGCACTATATAAATAAAACTAAATTGACTTGAATTGACTGCTGTGAGGTTAAGAAATCTGTTTAGTTTTTGTGGTTGAATTTTCAGTGTTTTGTTGATTGTTTTCCCCTAACTAGCAGCTATCTGTGCCTCTGGGATCAGCCTATACAGTCTATAGATGCTCCTTAGCAACAGGCTAACTAGCATTAAATGAAAACAGATACTGTCTGGTTCCAGTACAGGAGGCTCCAGGGTCAAAAGCATTAACACTTATTATAAGATGATTCATATACACCAGCATAAGCTTTGTGTTGTATTCTGTAGTTCCAAGACTTGAAAACAATGCCCAGTTTCTTCACTTGTGATTACATAGAACTACTGTTGCAGTTATTTTTTGAAAGTGTAAATTGGCCACCTGATAAACCTCTGTTTAAGCTTACAGATACAGAATAGTGCATTTTAAATGTATGGTCTGACCATCTGGCAATGTTCTAAGTAAACGCTGACCAGTGGTGTGTTGTGACTATTACAGAAAGGCAAGCAGAAATCTTCCTCCACTGCTTAAGACAAGACAATAAGAACAAGAAAAATTGGACCAGATTAAAACATATGGTTTCATGATGTAATGCTGCATGTCTTTTATTAATTTATGTACGCTGCACTCTGCACTGACATCTTCACCTTTCTGCACTACATCCTGGCTGAAGAATTGTAAAAAATAATTTCTTGTATAGTTATGATCAAAGAAGCTATTTTTTGCCGTTCCCTTATTCACAAGGGTCACCACACCAGGTAGCTTTGCATGTTTGATTTGACAGATTTTTGATGCTGGATGCCCTTCCTGACCCAACCCCAAAGGGATTTGCATCAACAAAAACTTGGCAAATTGTACATAAAGTATCAAAAGTAAAAGTAGCTTTTCTCCAGACTGTTCCCTATCAGTGTTATATTGATCAGGTTGAGCTCATATTAAATATTTTATATTCTGTTTGATCTACAGTAATGCACCATGCTCTGTAAAATTACGTTTGCAGTGGCTGTCCTATGAAGACCATGCATCTCTAAAATAGCAGCTTTTAATGAGCTCAGAAAAACAGGCTTACACCTTTTTTTAAAATAAGCATATTAAAATACTGATATAATATATATCATTATATACTGTATAATATACAATATGATACAGTTGTGCTCATAAGTTTACATACTCTGGCAGAATTTGTGATATTTTGGCCATTTTTCAGAGAATATGAATGATAATACAAAAACTTTCTTTCACTCATGGTTAGTGGTTGGGTGAAGCCATTTATTATCAAACAATTGTGTTTGTCCTTTTTAAATCATAATGACAACAAAAACTATCCAAATGACCCTGATCAAAAGTTTACATACTCTGGAAGTTTTGGCATGATAACAAACACACAAGTTGAGACACACAGGTTTAAATGACTACTAAAGGTAACCATCCTCACCTGTGATCTGTTTGCTTGTAATTAGTGTGTGTGTATAAAAAGTCAGTGAGTGTCTGGGCTCCAGACAGACTGCTGCATGTTTCATTCAGTGCTGCACTGATGTTGGATTCTGAGCCATGGGGAAAGCAAAAGAATTATCAAAGGATCTGCAGGAGAAGATAGT
>VUQS01031415.1:11536-32133 GCA_015108495.1 Heterochromis multidens | reverse complement strand
GCCAAGGAAGGAAAAAAAAAAAAAAAAAAAAAAAAAACCACCAACCCCCCCCCCCCCCAAAAAAAACAAACAAACAAACATCAAAACAACAAAACAAACAAACAAACAAAAAACAATAGAAAAAAAATGATGTGCAACAAGGGAGTAAAAGTGAATTATAATGTAACTCTGTGCTATTTTCTGTCCAGTTTACATCATTATGATTTCCTGCCTTGGTCCTGGGTTTTTGTAATGTATCTGTTGTGGTCTTTGTTTTGATTTTTATTGATATTCTTTCTTGTGTGCATATTTTGTAGGGTGTGGTCAAATAGACCAAATAAATAGCCTTTTGCCTTCTTTTCATAATCACGTTTCCTTGAGCTTGAGACATTTTCCACTGAGATCAAGGAAAAGTGATTAGGAAAAGAAGGTAGGAGGCATTTTTTTTGGTCTATTCGACCACATCCTACAAAAATCCAAAAATATGTATACAAGAAAGAATATTCACTAGGACTTAGTGAAAGAGAAGTGTGGTACACAGAGAATCTGACTGCATTTTCACTAGAATCCTTAACAATACAATGGTAGATGGCTACTGTATTGCAACTACAATGTCCAGAAGTTGAACTACAAAATCTTACTTCACCTCAATATGTTTTTTTTTTGTATGTGTGTTGTTTTGGGTCATATAAATGAGGACCAATGGTGAAAATATCATTCACTTAAAAAGGTTTAATTTTAAAGAAAAAGGAACATATAGTCTATAAAATCAATTAAATTGTATTTCCTTATTTTTCCTTGTAGAAAGTGATCCAATATAACTCACTTCCTCTTCCTTGTTTACATGTGACTGAAGTAAAATTCTCTCCATCATTCACTTATCACAGCTGACCTGAAGTAAACATTAATTCATGATGATCCTAAAGGCTGGTAATACAATAATAGACATTATTAATACAGATTAATCTATGGTCTATTCAAAACATATTAGCAGGTTATGGCATGAAATGGAAAACACACTTATAATTAACATTTACATGATCTGTGCCACTTTTTTGGTTTTGTTCATCATTTTCAGGAATGTTTGGATGGTGTGTCGTTATGAATTATGGGATGTAATTATCTCCTTTCCTTTCGTACAGGATGGTCCAGGTTATCCTATGCTAAAGGAAGCAGTAAGTATTTGGAGAATTCAAATAGCTCGTATTATGGCTGCCATGCAGATACTTCAAGGTCTCTTCACTCAGTTAGGAGCCTTCCTGAGCAAAATTGATTATTTAACTGCAGCCCTAATATCTCTAGTGTTTCCTTGTCATTTTTTCCATTTTGTCTGTGTTAGTTTCCTTGTCTTCCTTGCTTCCACTTCCTGTTTCATTTTGGTAATTGTTCCTTCCTGTGTGCTGCCTGCACCTTACCTTCCTGTCATTGTCTCCCCTTCTGTGTTCCCTGATTGTTTCCACTTATTTCTTGTTTTCATCTAAGTGTGATTTCCCCTTACTGAAACTCCAGGAGCTCGGCAATTTACCCCATTAACCCAAATTAACATTGACTAAAAGAAGACCTTCCTTTTCTAACATCTGTTGAGAAAATGTCTTTTTGACTAAAGTAAAACTCTTCCCTGGGATGACATTAACTTAGAGGAAGATCCCTATTTATAGAAGTATAAATGTTTTCTAGGCTCAAAATCAGTTTCTTGATGGTATTCTTTTTTCAAACTTTATTTTTAAACTCCTCGTCAGTCAGTATTCTTGGCTACTGGACAGATTTTCTCATTGGGAAACACAATGAATGTTTTCAGTATTCATGAATTTATTTCCTCCTCTGAGTCTTATCCTGTGTGACATCAGCTGTTCCACACATGAGGCAATTTGCTGTGTCTTAACTACCTTTTTGATCTAACACAAAACATTGCTGCAGCATTCACCCAATAGGCTAATTCTTTGGACAGCCTTCATGCCCAGATATATGCATGCTTGCTAGCTTGCTCTACTGGTGAGGTATGTCCAGTGCCAGCTCCTCATTAGCCAGCTTACAGGTCAGTAACAGACATGTGTGTATATTCTTCCTTCAGGGCATGGCTGAAAAGTGGAGGGAAAAAGATGCCATTTTACCCATTGAACTTGCAGCAGCAGCAGCAGCTACAGGAGCAGCAGATAAGGCTCTCGTTTTAGATTTAAATCATGGCCATCTGCTGTGTTGGGGAAAGTTTATCCTGCAATGGAAGTCATTATACTTTGCCAGGACTATGAGGGACTTTGCGGAGAAAGTTTGAAGGCGGTATGTGTGTGTGCTGGCATTGGAGAGCAGTCCTTATTTTTAGAAATCAGCATTTGGCAGGTATGGCTTTGCATCACAGCAACTGGTGAACATATGCATGGCTTTCTGTCTCATTGAGTGGGTGGCTCAAAAGTAGAATTATATGGCACCTTGAATATTTATTTATTTATTTTTTAACATGCTTATTCAGAAGGCATGGCTAACATACAGCTGGTGTGAACAGAGCTGTTTAATGGAGGGTATAGGACTTCAAAGTTATTTATAGCTGGTTCATTGTCACGTCCATGCATTTCTAAATGCATTTTAGGCTCCAGGGCCTTGCACTGTTTAGCAAGTTCTGTCAAGTGGGATGAAAAGGTCTTGTAGAATGATAAGACTCCAACATATTTCAGCACACAAATAAATATGTGCAAACAAATGGCCTTGATTCTTGCATACACACCCACAAGCAAGCACACATACGTGCAAATGTACTGAGCACAAAAAATTCCCATGCACAGTAGACCTTTTGAAGTTGAGCAAAACCACCAAGATGGGGGTGTTTTTAGAACATGATGTTACACACTGAATTCCAAATCTGTTCACTTGGTTTTGTGTTTACTGTTCACGCTCCCTCAAGCAGCCAATTTTTTATCTGCAAGGCAAAGTGTTGCCAAAAAGCTTCAAGCATAAATCCTCCAGAAGAATGAATAGCCCACTGTTGGCATGGTCTGATTGTCCAACCATGTGTCTCTTTAAAGGGGGTAAATGAGGCTAGATGACGTGATTAGTGGGAGTAAATAAAATAAATGTTTGAACAGTTTTTGATATACATGATGTGATGTATGATTTTTATGTATGTATTTATTTATTTTTTAAATTTAAATCCACTGTAAGAATAAATCTGGTTAATTCCAAGCTTGGAATATTTCCCATAAATGTGGCTATTGTGGCGCTATGCATCATGCTAACTTTGAACACGATGCCTTCTTCAACAAATTCATAGCAACAAGGATGAAACAGTGGGTATCAGGGACAAACAGCCCAGGCCTCCTACAGCTTTTCAGAACATGACTTTTTACATAAAACATTTCAAATGCTTGTCTGAATCTGATCAAAGGTAAACATATTTAGTAGCTGCAAGAAAGATACACACAAGTCACTGCACTTTAATGGTGGACCATTTAATTGAACTCTGTGTCTTTTGATCTTTGATGAAAAGAATAAAGGCAGAGGCTGGATATTGATGCCAGACTGAAATCCATTGCAGACATGGCATATATAGCACAGCTAGCTTCATCTATCTGTTGAAGATGTAATCCTATCATTTAGATACTAGTTACCTTTACTGTGGTGGTGGAGGTGGATTTTCTCAGTCTTTTCCTTTATTAAAATCTGTTCCAGTGATGCCCAAAAGCCCTTACAGGTCCTTTGAAAGCATTCAGATGCTTTTAGCATCTGCTGTCAGATTCATGTGTTTACATGTCGGTTTCTGTACAATTAGCCATAATGGTTGTTCCAGGCAGCTTACTTTCTATGTTTACAGTCAGCATCAGAGAGAAGTGCTTAGAATGATTACATCTGTCAGCAGTTTTGCGCCGTTCTTTTGACCCATAGAGACACAATTGCCACATTTATGGGAGATATGGCAGGTTGAAATAAACTTGAATTATCCTTTAATGTGGAAGACAATGTCTGCTGGGGTGCAAAGAATGGTGTCACTGGTAATTGCAGGCTGCAGAACCTCTCAGAGTAGCTGACGTGCACACCATCCAAATCGCTACCATATTTATGCAGACGTAAGCATCAAGCAATTGGATGGTACTGTGGATATATATTGTATAGTGGGGGCAGGAGGTATATATACTAGGTAGTTGAGAGTGGACGGGAAAGCTGGGAGAGAGAGCAGGAGGAAGAAATGCAGCAAATGACCAGCCTCTGCTATAGCCTTATGGCGTATGGGTCATCTGCTCAACCCCTTGTTTTTACATTTTAAATATGTTGGTGTGTGTATGTTTGAGAGAGAGAGGGGGTGAGAGAGACAGAGAAAGTTATTATGGCAAAATGTGGTCCATATTACAAACCGCCACAAAGGTGTTTTTGACATCTTTGTCAACTGCAAACAAATGTTAAACAATCTTTCAGCAATTCTGAAAATACTTGTTGTCCAACCCATGGCCACCAAGTTCTTATACGGTATAATCATGTAACAATGTATAAATGAACATGTGGCAATGTGATCCCATTGTAAGATAGCCTCTTGCTGTGTGATGCAACTCTAGTTTGTAAGCAGGTCAATTAAAAAAAAAATGGCTATGGACTACCAGCTGTAATAGCAAAGAGTTTATTGCTATATACATAAAAGTGCTACTTTTAGAGTTCATTAGTATTCAAAGTAACAGGTACCTTGTTCATTTATTTTTCATTACACAACACAGGATTTTTTAATTAAATGCAAGCTCTTCTCCCTGTATGCTAATTGTAAAGTTAAAATATTATGATAAAACAATAAACCTTATTTGTATAGAACCTAATGAGGTGACTCACAGAAAAAGAAGCAGATGTTCAAATTCAAATGCATTTGAACATCTGCTTAACTGGAATACCAAAGACAAACAATTTTAAAAGTGATAAACATTAATTTTAATCTTCAGTCTAACTTTTATAAGATTAAAATAATAATAATAACAATAATCAGAAGCCCATGTGCAACTTAAGCTCTTGTGTCTGAGTCAATACACAAACAATTGTGTTTCCTAGGGGTAAATGTTTTGGCCAATGTCTCTTTGTAACAAGAAACACTGTCCTGAATACAGGACACCAGGAGACAGAATAAAAGTCCAAACAGCCAACTCTTCAATCCAGACAGGCACAGGAGGTAAACAAATCAGACAGACAAAAAGGTAACATCCAAAAAAGAAGCTCCTATAATAGATTTAACTACAAACAAATTAATACAAAAAAAGTAAAGAAAACGAGCAATCCCAAAAGAGTGAAACACAAGAGTAATAAGATGATCTGGAAACTGGGTAATACAAGATAGGAGGTATATATACTGGGTAGAGTGATTGGTTAATTGGAAACAGGTGTGAAGGACAACACAGTGAGACTAATCAGGGTGGGGCATGCAGTCACAAAGGAGGGAGACAGGAAGTAAATAAAAGGGGAAACTACTCAACAAAACCCAACATCATGACACAACTGTCTAATACCTCCGTTGGCCTTGGTACTAATGACACCCTTTACTCAGTGCATATATGTCAGACCACACCTGTCTTCCAGCTCAAGCTTCATTTTCACCTCAACTACATGCCAGAAGGGTTTTGTGACTGTATCTTGTACTAGTGCCACACAGTAAAAATATAAACAGTTCACAAATGTGTTTCTCCGCATCTTTAGCCTGAAGCAGGAAAAGGTACAGTATGTGAAGAACAGACATTGTAAAATACATAATGTTTGTTGGCCAACAAGCATCAATTTGCATATGTTACATTGAAAAGTATACATATGTTCACACACATGCCCAAGTCATTATTCCAATCACTGAGACACACACCCTCAAGCTGAAGTGCAACCTCATTAAAAGAACATGATGCAATTTGGATCAAATGTTGATAAGAAGCCACATTAGCTTGCCCATAAGGGACCCATCCATACTGTGATACTGTGTGCATTGTGCCAGGCATGCTATGTACTCCCGGCTGTGTAACCACATCAATTGAGGGGCAATTCAGTCCTTTCCTGCAGGACGATTTAATCCTCATTTTCCAGGGAGAGTAGAGTGCTTCGTCCTGCAAAATCTAATAAGCACTGTACTGCTCTGAGAACTACCCCACCACAGCAGCAGGCTTAGCTATAATACCAAATAACAATCAAAGGCCAAAATTTACTAAAGCTTCCAGGTGAAAGAGAAATGAGTGCACCCGAGCTTACCCCGTGGGGGTATATAGCTACATATTTTCTGCAATAGCATGATCATTTGTTTTCCCCACTCTTAAAAGTATGTGTTTAATTAGTTAGAGACTGAATCAGGATTTATGCTTGTCAGGGTTTGGGGCATTAGGGAAAACTCATTTTCCCATATGTTAAAAGGCTAAATGATACCACCCTACCTACTCCTGCTGTCTTTATCCACTAACTCCAGTTTTTCTCACTTGGCTGTAGCTCTAATGTCACACATCTCCAGCCACTTCCATCCCCATCTACGCCTACTCTTCCTCTACCTCTTTCTCTCCTCTCTCATTATCGCTCTCTTGTGTCTTGGCCTGGACTTGTTCTCACTGTTTTAGTATCGATTGGAGGCTCCCTCTTGGGTGCGGGCCTGCCTGTGTCTGATCTAACGGAACCGAGATTTGTTCACATTTCTCTTTGTATCCCTGATGGGATTTTCTTCAAAATGTCTCAGCACCTGATGTTGAATTTTCTTTATGAAACCCCACAGCCATCTGCTTACTTTCAATTAGAAACAGAACGCATGACATTTCCTTCAATTGATTAAGTGCCGACATGTGTATGTGCCTGGAGGGTGTGATTTAAAGTGTGTGGAAATGTGTTTAGCTTCCTTTAAGTATAACAGAGCTGAACTGAGAATTTCTATCATTCTCCGCCTCCATGTACAGTCAGCATACATATAACACTCATATAAAAGACTAGTGTTGACATATTTTCCATTCAGACTCAGGCTTCAAGCTGTTCTAAATGCCCCATTTAAGACACATTTTTTCTACTCTATCACAGCAGATATCCCTAATATGGTCATTTCAGGCACACAGTTAAGGCACAAGTGTGGCTGGTAAATATTATGTGTTGATACATCAGCTGCAACAAATATATCAAGATTGAAAAGAATATGAAACCATAGTTTAAATGGCACATTAGGCTTGACCGTCCCCCTTTTTTTTTGGAACCTGGCCTTTATTTTGATTTCATCTACAGAGATGTAAAGTTTGTGACTACAGATGTCCTAACAGACAAACAGAAAATTACCTTAGTTGTTATCACTTTTACAGTAGGTGTCTCTAGGATCACATTTTGCCTCAGTGACACACACACACACACACACACACACACACACACACACACACACACACACACACACATACACAGCTGAATCAACTGTAGACCTAATTTGACAGGTTGGGATACAAATATGTGTTAATAGCTTTGGGCACAATGTGAGTCACAGCAAAGCTACAGTAATCATGAGGGCCTTTTTCTCCATGCTTTTCAAAGGAGACAATATGCAGCGTGCAGAGACACTGTGATGTTTTACATACACACAAGAAGCTGAGTGGCTGTTCTTGCGTGATTGTCTCCTTTGGTAGCATTTATGTCACGTTTTTAGCAGCAGATCTGCGCGAGTCCACAGGAGACATCTAGGACTGGCCTCAGGCTGGACTGTAGGAATAAACCCTAATACTTCAATTTGTTTGTTATAATTTATTTAATTAGGTTTCTTCAAAAATTGTTATTCCTATGAAGCAGTGGAGTTTACTGTCAACTACTTAAAGTACATACAGTAAATCGGTAAGTAAGTAGTATTTTCCTCTACTTGTTTTACCACTGTTGCTCTATACGCATAACCGAATCATGGTTCTCTCTATTTCATGCCTGTTAACTGGCTTTATAAAATTCAAATTGCCTAAACTACTAAAACCTTAACTAAAAATGGTCCTTTCATTTAGATGTGATTGTTGTGTGCATATGAATGTGCCCCGTGGCTCTTTAGTTAGCTGGCCCTCTTATTCACTCTGAATTTGAGTCAGTTCTGCAACAAACACACAGAGACTAACCTATCTCTGTCTGGCCACTGAGCCAGTTATTTCCCCCTACTCATCAGCCTTCCCAGCAAACAGAAGCATGACAGGCCTTATACCTTTTGGTTTAAACTCGCTGGTTCAGGGGTCTTGTTTTTATATTCTTTGAGGTAAGCAACATCTTGCTCAAGGACATAATAAAAGACACACTGGGTGCTACAGGGGTTGAAGAAATGATCTCACCATTACAGGATTGCTTCTTTTACCACGAGGTCGCCGTACTAGATGTGTCAGATATGAATGTTTTTTGCGTCCCTGACAGTAGCCTTGACGTGGGTGTCGATCAAAATGTGAAGAAAGTGTGCGATTCAAAATGAGATGGTATTTGTTTGAAAAAAGCAGCATTGACCCGAGGGTGTGGGGTGCTATAAAATGAATCATTTTTAAATTGTCATTTATCGTTTATAAAGGAGAAGGTAACTTAATCTGTTGGAGATAAAGCCTGATGACTTCACATAATGTCATATTATAATGGTATTTTAGGTCAAGGCGGGTTGCAGTAATATGCAAAAGACTATACAGGTTTGGTACCAAATTAAAAGAAAATACAGGCAGAATATGAAAGAGTTATTGAAACATCAACTAACTATGAATCCCAGGCACCTAACAAGAATTTAAGGTCAGTGTTTTTCCCACAAAAGCTTCCTTCTTGGAATTCTGAAACCCAAGTCTTGGAGTTTGTGGTACTTTCCTTTAAAGAAAACCCTGCTGGATGGATTAAATAAAACTGCCATCATTTTATAATGATTGTCATCAAGATTGAGGTCTTCTGAAGTCATGGATATTGTTCATGGGCAGTATAGCAACATGTATTAGTTCCTCACCTTGGATTTTAGCTACAACATAGGAAAAATCGGCATCATGTTCTATAAAATGGCTTGATAAGGTTCTGATCATGTTTGGTTATTGGTATCCATTGGCTCACCATTGCTGATGTAACCAGATATTGATGTTAAAAAAAAAAAATTATGGTGAAAACCTTCTTTATATTTACTGCTCAGAGTTTGCAGGTTTTACTCAGTCACAAAGGTTGTGTTTGAGGTTATGTTTCTGGCCGTGGATTCAATGTTTGTTGCTCCTAAAGTGCTTATAACACACAATTTTGGGTCAGAGAAGTGGTAGAGCAACAAGGTGCTTAATCTTGTGAGTCCATTGACTTTATAGGTGTCTGTGAACTTGTGATTGTTGAATCAGGCGTTATGTTTGGCACTGGTCATCCATGCCAAGAAATCTTCAATTTATAGACATTCTCAGTTGACCAGCTAAAAAGACTTAAAATAATAAAAATAAAATAAAATATATATATATATATATATGTATATATAAGAAGAAGTTGAAAGCATGATGAAATTATTATTCAGCATTTACATTTAGATAGTAAACGAAGACTGCTAGATTTCCTTCCAATGTTCCTCTTCCTGAACATTGGAAGAGCTTATTTGCAACACTTTTTTGTACATTATCCTTTAATCAGGCAGCATGGTGGCGCAGTGGTTAGCACTGTTGCCTGGGTTCGAATCCACCATCTGGCTGGGGTCTTTCTGTGTGGAGCTTGCATGTTCTCCCCATGTTTGCATGGGTCCTCGTCAGGTACTCATGCTTCCTCCCACAGTCCACAGACATGCTAGATGAAGATAAATTGCCCGTAGGTGTGAATGTGAGTGTGAAAGGTTGTCTGACTCTCTGTGTTAGCCTTGCGACAGACTGACGACCTGTCCAGGGTGTGCCCCACCTCTCGCCCTATGGCAGCTGGGATAGGCTTGCCCCCCTGCTACCCTGAATTGGATAAGAGGAAGAAAATGGATGGATGTTTTTATCAATTAAAATAAAGCAATAAAAACAAAAAAAATGTAGAACATGGGAACAATAAAAAACACAACAATTTATCCAAAATCTCAATCATGTTATCTGAGTAGACATATATGAATGGCACAAATGTGTTTTATTTAAAAAACAAACACACTGGTCATCGAATAGATGGAGTGGATGTTGCCTGGCTGATTACAAGCATTTCACAATTGTCAATGAAAATATTGAATTAAAAAACAAAGCCAAATGGATTTGTTTTTTATGGTAATAATGTGTTCAATTTCCCTTTGGTGGAAATTGCTGCTCAATTGTGACCATTTTTTTGCTAGGGGAACAATGTTGTCTCATCTATGTTTGCTGGAATATTTGGTGCATATATAGCGAGATCCACTGAATAAATTAGTGAAATGATGTAACTAAAACTGACTCAAAAAGGAACGCATTGCTTGGTAAAATTGATAGCTTTGCAGTTTGGTTATCATTCGTTTTTGTCTGTGGAGGTTTATTTTTTTGTTACTTCTAAATTAGTGTCACTGTCTCACAGCCTTTCTTTTAGTTTGAGCCACACTTTAACATTTAAACTTTTTGGTCTTCTCTGCAGCTCTTTACCTTTTAGGTGTTGCTTTTGGCTTGGCTATGCTTTGTATTTATTTACAGCCCTGTGCAAAAGTTTTGACCCACCCCTCCTTTCTTTATATTTTGTTTCCGAGCAGGCAGACTTTCTTGGATAAGCATAAAGCATAAAAAGGCACCTAACTCAAGGGATGAGCCAATTTTGTGTCTGCACATAACAGACAAGTTAGCAAAGAATCAATTTTAAATCATATCTTTAGGCACTTTGTTACCAGCAGCCTGTCACAAAAAACACATAATTTGTTTCCATTTCTTTAGTTACATCTGTGATAAAGTTTGACAGGCATAAAATATTATTTTTGCACCAATAAGGTGATTCCCAAAGAGCTGTTAGCTGAAAACTTGGTGTATCTCGGTATGGTGTGCAGTGTGTCCTTAAAAAATTTGAGGAAACTGGACAAGAGGATGACAAAAGAAGATGTGGCAGGCATAAAAAGTATCTACAGCAGATGAACAGTATTTGAAAGTCATGTCCTTAAAACACAGGGGAAAAAATCCATATGTACAGAGGAGGGCAGGAGAGAGGCACAGCAGTGAGAGTCTACAGCCATCTGTAAAACACAGTGGAGGCTCTGTCATGGTTTGGGGCTGCATTTCAGTCAGTGGTGTTGAATTATGAACACAGAAAAGTACCATCTGATTTTGATCCACCATCTAATACCATCTGGAAAGCATCTGATTGGCAACGGCTTCATCTTTCAGCATGACAATAATCCCAACTCTCTGTTGAAGAATAAAGGTGGTCATGTCAAATATTATTTTTCAAGCTTGTTAAAATGGTACAGCCTCTGTTTTACCTTAAATACTGTATTTCCATGTATGTTTGCACGTTTCAGTACATCACTGCACCCATTTCCCATTTTCCTAGCAAAATATAAAGAAATAAGAGGTGACTCAGGACTTTTGCACAGCACTTGCATGTGTTTATTCACCACATGCAGGTCACCACACACTTGTGTGGAATAAGCAGAGGAAGAATAGTCCTTCCCAGACTGACTTTAGTATACATGCACAATTAATCTTTAATCTCCTCACCCTCAATCCAGAGCTGTGACTTGTCAAACTTTAATAAGAGTAATCGAGATAAAACCAGAATGAAAAAAAAAAAAACCTCCTTCTATATAATCCCGGCGGAAAGGCGAAAGAAAACGTTTTCAAGGTGTTACAGGGTGCTAGACAGCTCTCTGACTTGGCTCTTCTACCCAGATATACAGCCTAGACGATGGATGGTGTTTTTCACTAAAATATTCTACAGGGGCCAGAGGGAGTGGTGTGTGTGTGTGTGTGTTTCATGGTACTAAGCCTTTCTTGCATAGAGGTAGACATTTTGTACTGAAACACAATTGAAATTCGTTATCTTTGAGAGATTAAGAAAGTAAGGAGTTCAAATGGAGAAAAAGTGTCCTTGTTCTGTTGCAGCAGTGGAAATGAGAGATAGGGCATGCGTAATAAGTGTCAGTCATGTAATACCCTATTACTCCATCATCTGTTTTTTTTCTCAGTATTATATAAAGTAGCTACGTAAGGTTACCAGGTCATTTGAGGACATGCTGGATTAGGCATGCAGTGTGTGAGTTTCAGTGTGTGTAACTGCCACTGACGCGTCAGTGCACAGGAAAAGACAGAGAACCCGTTTGCGAAGTGATGCAAATACACTAGAATAAACACTGCCTAAAGCTGTACATTCAACCTTGCATCCTTACGGTGTATACATCAGCATGCATTATGCAATAAGCAAAACACCTAGTGTACAGAGTACATACTGCACAGATAGGACTTTGCACTCGCCACTAGAGTGTGCTCATCCTCCATGAACTTTTGACCCCTGCTCCTGGGCATTCAGACAATATTACATCTGTTATTACGTGATCCAACTTTGATGAATTAGGCGAATACGATAGTACGCGCTGGCTCTCCAAATACGCACAGAGCCTCTGCCAGATGATTAAGGGGGCAACGCAAAACAGAGCGCTTGAAGTGATGCAAACAGACAAACTACGAAACAGAGGAGAAAGAGAAAAGAGAGAGATGGCAACGTGGGTGGAGAAGGGAGAGACGAGCTGACACAAGAGTACTAACAGATTCGACTCAAAGAGATGTTGCTTTGATGGCTCTCTGTTCCTCTTTCATCTATTTCTCCCAAGGTTAGATTACTAAATAGCACTATTGCACCCAAAAGCCTCGAGGATCAGGGGACTCAGGTTTGAAATGCTGGAAAAGACATGCATCTGGCTCCTATGTGGGAAACTTGGCGGGCATTTTACATACGAGTGTCCAAGGACATGCAGCTTTAAAACCCATACATGGTTTTTTGTCAGGCACAGTTTGGATTTCCACTATCCCTTTGTTTTCCTTGTGATTTTATAGCTATACCCTCTTCCTCCTCTGCCTTCTCCTCCTTCTTGTGGTTTTTCCTGCCATTCATCAGCCTTCAGGCATCTGCCACCATGAACTGATCAGAGCGCGTTCACATAGGACTGGAAATGTTCGTCATCCAGTTTTCTTACATCCTGACCTTCACTTGAACTCAACTCACAGCTCCAAGGAGGCCACTCAGACAGAAAGGCTAAATGTCAAACATGGGCTGAAAAAGCTTCAGTACATTCCTAATGTCTTAAACCTCTGTTGTCCCCCCTGGTTTTGCTTTTTGGGCAAAATACAGAAAATATGTCTGAATATTTTAGATAATTTCCCCTTTTATGTATGGCTGAATCAGGCAACCGATTTGCGTGGTCCAGCAGCATCGGTAGTTGTCTTGGCAGTTACTGATGAAGGCACCATGAATAGATATTTCTCTCTTCTCTGTTAGGTTTCCCTACAGCCGTGGTTCTCAAAATGCAGCTGCAGGCCAATGATGGAACTTTTTGTGTGCCATTTCATCAATTTAATGATGTTGCTTTGTCATTCCTGTGAGAGACAGCAGCACAGAAGGTTCTAGTTATAGCAGAATAGACCTTTCTAACAAATACAGCTGGCAGTTTGATGACTGTGTTAATTGTAAGGATTGATGAGGGTCCAAAGGTTAACCAAGAAAAGGCGAGATTCAGTATCTGATAATTATTCCAAAAGTAGAAAGTCCAAAAAAAAAGAGAAACCAAGAAGGAGAACACAAAGAACCAGGATAAATCCAAAGGCATTAACTGGGCTACACATGAGGGAAAACACAGGAGAATCCACAGATCAATGCAGACGATGTGACAAAGCAGAAAGTGTGTGTATACAAACATGCTCAGGGCTACTTGGGGATTAGAAACATCTGGGGAACGAGACACGGTTGTAAGTGATCAAGACAATCAGTGAGAAAGGAGGCAAAATTCAAAGCAAGAGCCAAGAAAAAACAGAAAATAAGCAACCATCCATGACTTAAACATGAAAATAAATACTAAACATGAATGAGCTAATTCAAGGGGGAACACAGAAATATGAGACAGAGGGAGGAACAGATAGAGAAACACTGAGGGAACTAAACACAAATAAACTCGAAGCAGAATGAAAACACAAGGATTCCAAACCCACAGACACGACACCCACAACACATTGTGTAAACAGGCATTCAAACTCCATGAAGAGTAAACGGTAACAAGAACTCAAATGCAACAAGAAATAGTGCTCAAGATACTGGAATGATAATCGAACAGGAATCAGTCATAAAAAACTCAGAACACTTATTCCTGGGTTTGAATCCACCTGCTGGCTGGGAACTTTCTGTGAGGGTTCTTTTCGTCTTCAGTTTCCTCTCACAGTCTGAAGACATGCATGTTTTTGAGATAATTTATTTGAGTTTCAGGAGCTGAACCATACCTGAAACACTTCCCTTCCTGTCATACGTCTATAAACGTTTGTTCTCGTTTCCGTGCCCAACCCTCCCTCCCCTTTTTTCTAGTTTTCTCATTGTCGTCAACCTCTCTCAAAGGTATCAGGGAGATCTGCCAGGCCAGCCTGGGAGCCGCTGCCGATCCTCATTGAGGCCTTTCCCAACTGCAGCCTCTGGCCCAGCTTGTTGCTTTGTCATCAGTAAACATTTGTGATTCACATCTGGGGTTGGAGTCCTAATGCTAGTGAAAGGTTAATTGGTGATTCTAAATTGGCTGTAGGTGTGAATGTGAATGCTTGTATGTTTCTCTGTGTTAGCCTTGTGATAGACTGGCAACCTGTCCAGGGTGTACCTTGCTTCTTGCCCAATGACAGCTGGGATAGGCTCCAGCCCCAACAAGACCCTGAAGTGAGTAAGAAGAAGAAGATGAATGGATGGATGGATGGACTGACTAGAAGAGCAGTGAAACCAAGCAGAAAATATTTAATAATAAACAAGAATTCCCAAACTTCAAAGACTCAAAAAGAAAAAGAAAAAGAAAAGGAAAAAAAAACCCTGTCACCAAAACCATGGAACATGACATTTATAGTACAAAAGTGACGTAAACCACCACTCTGTAATGACTCATTGCAAAAGCCATCTAAAAGTGGCACTATCTCCATTTTTCAGGTCAAGCCAAGCCAAGGTTTATTTCTACAGCAAAATTAAAGCAACCTCAGCTGACAAAAGTGTTGTACAGGCCATGCAAAATATATATGTAATTAACAGCTGCTAAGTCAACGACAAATATGCACTAAAATACAAAATAAGCCTCAATAAAAACATCACCAAATAAAACAATAATAGAAATAAATAAGACTGTGCTTGCATGATAAAAATCCAGGATATCTTGTTCAAGTAGAACTGAAAGCCTCTGTTTCTCCTCTGTTTTTAAGCCTGGATCCAGGAACATCTAAGAGCAGTTGGTACGTAGACCTCAGGGCTCTGGTAGTGCTCATTACTTGGCCTACAAGCATTTTCACCACCTGCCAAGACACAAGTTTTTCCTTGACCCAGTCGTCCAGATCCTGTTTAGAGCGGCTTATTCAAGTCAAAGCGCAACTATAAAAATATTTGTAGGATGTTCCAGATGAGAGGTTCTGCCTTTAACATGTAGTAAAAAAATACAATATTTTATTCATTCTGCAATCCCTTCCTTCAGATGTCTCTCTGAATAAATAAAAGTTGTTTATTTGTTTATATGTTTTTTTTTGTTTTTTTTTACAGTGAGTGGAGGTAACTCATATCCAGATGATGTTTTGCAGTGTTTTTACGTTCAATGGGGCCTTGAAAGAAGAATGAATTACAGCCCTGAGAAATGATCCTCTGTGGACGCATCATAACTTATTCAGCCATAAGAGTGAACCTAAACACACAAAAAATACAGCATGTCTGCTGCAGATAAAGAGTAATGTGGTGCATGAAACTGCTTCAAATAAAGAAGTAATAAAAATGATGCTATGTTTTTACATTATTTTAGATACGTTACTTGGAAATCCTTCATCATTGTCACATGTGGTTACATCACATAATAATGACATTAAAAATGTAAGCAAAAATTTAATTTCTGCACCTCCGAGCCACCTGTAGTGTGCAAATTCTTGAGTTTGAGTATACTTTCCACTCTGCTCATTTAGCTTCTTTACCTTGTGCCACACTGGATATGAATGCTGTGAGTTTGACTTGCAACACGTTCTGACAGCCGCTTACACCGGACTTGATCAGCCAATCATTTGGCTGCTGCCAGGTTTTTAACCAATAGGGTGACATTAAGCCCTTGGGGTGGGCGGGTAGATGTCGGGAGGGGGGGTCTCATTAGCTAGATTCCAGGACCTGGCTGTGGCCCACTGGAAGCACTCAGCCAGAAAGGATGCAGTCCAGAGGGGGATTCATCATTTGCAGCATCGTCTCCTCTTCCTCTCTCTCTCTCTCTCTCTCTCTCTGCTCCATCTTCAGCAAAGGAGGAGGAGGGAGGGAGGAGGAGGAACTAAAGCACAGAGGGACAAAACTGACAGATTTGGGAAACAGATCTCAAACCTTTTCTAGTTTTTGCTGAAAATCGTAAACACACCATTGTTCGACAATTATAATCTCCTCATTTTACACATTTTTGTGTTATAATTAGCTGAAGTTTCACCACACAGCTACATATCTAATCCCAACAATGGGAGCCTCTTGTGCTGTTATGTATTGATTTGCAGAGTCCCCACACCATCCAAAATATTAGATTAGATTAGATTGAATTTATTGTCATTGAAAAGTGTATAACTCAAACAATGAAATAAAGTTTGTCATCTAATCTGAGGTACAAACAATATAGACACACACACACCAATTACAATATGTACAGTATTTACATGAATGTACAATGTTATTGTATGCAATGTGTGTAGGTGATGTGCATGTAAGTGAGTGATGTGCGTATGTGTATGGGGCTTATAGTATATTGTGTAGTCCACAAGCCAATTGTGAGTATGCATGGTGCCATCAGTGTGCAGAGTTTAGCAGGCTGACAGCTGTGTAGAAGAAGCTGTTCTTCAACCTGCTGGTTTGGGAGTGGAGGCTCCTGCACCTCCTTCCAGAGGGAAGCAGAGTGAACAGTGTGTGGTTTGGATGGGAGGAGTCATTTATGATGTTGTGAGCCTTCTTCACACTTCACTTCTAGGCTATGTCAGCGATGGAGGGGAGCTGGGCACCAATGATGTTTTGGGCAGTTTTCACTACTTTCTGTAGAGCTTTCTTGTCAGCTGCTATATCACACTATAATACAGCTGGTCAGGATGCTCTCGATGGTACATCTGAGAATTCTGGGAGAAAGTTGTTGGGCTTTCTTTAATGTCCATAGAAAGTACAGACGTTTCTGGGCTTTCTTTAAAATATGAACAATTCATACACAAGTCGACTCTGGTTTCAAGTTCAGCTTAAGTGGCTGCTCTCTGAGACATCTGGCCACCTATTTACCCCAGCAGGAACATTTTGTGCTTTTGTGGCGTTCCTTTGCACTACAACTATTTTGGGCACATACTCCAGAGGGCCTGTGTGGAACCATGGGTGGTTTACGTAACTGTGTGGAATGGTCCCTCTCATTTTGAAAGACTGATGCTATCTAAATGTATCCCCTGGGAGGTGGCTATGGTAGGGAGTTTTGGTAGGGAGCACAGATTTGGATCTCCTCATGGTCCATCAGGTTCAATAAGGACTGAGGGATCAGTGCTGACCTTTGCAACCACAATCATGCAGCTACCTACTTTTCTATCTGGAAATGCGACATAGGAGTCATACTTTCTAATAAATCACATTTGTTTCACTTCAATTAATCACTAATGGGTAATTTAGACTTAATTTAAAGACACAGCTATAAAAAAGCTATAACAGCAAATGGATTTGCATAATTGAAGGCTAAATCAACAGAGTGGGGTTTCATGTCAGCAGCCACAAAGGAAGAAAAGTAACTTTAAAAGATACGTTCATTCAATGCATTCACCACACATGACTGAAACATCAGATTCTTTGTTGCGACTAATCATCCTCGAACACAGTGAGCAAATCACTGTCTTGCCTTCCAGGTATTTGATCCTCACAGTGGCTTTGTGTTTTCTGAATGGCACTTTTTACCATCAGCAAATGCGCAATCACAACATGAGTTGTCATAAACTGGCACCAGGCTGCCGTGCTAATTACGGTGAATCCGAATTAAACCTGGAGTATTAAAGGCACTTGAATATTAATGGAGGTGTTAAAGCGGAATCACATTTATTTCCTTCCCGGGTCAAGTACTGAAAAGAAAAAAACAGTGCTGGAAAGACCATTATTCAAATGAGAGTGCACAGACCTTAATAGAAATCAGCCAAACCATTAACTTCTGTTTTAACGCAGCCCAGTAATTTTGTTTCCAGCATTTGTAGACGTGATTGACTGAACTGTTCCTGTCTATTGTGGTGGATGTAAATGTGGCCCCCTTCCATATTTCCCAAAAAGCCTCATTCAGGACCTTAAAAGGTTCCAAATAAAGATAAACTAGGGTTACCATTTTGCCTTAATCTGAACTAATGCCAGCTAAAACCAAAATGAGTGCCCAAGAGTGGTTTCATCAAACACTGTTTGCACCATTCAGTGTGACGAGCCTGATGTAGAGCACGTATTCACCTTTGAACTCAGAGATATAGTGGTGATTTTTGGTTGCCGAATGACCTTGAATGGAAAGAAGAATGGGCGTGATGGCTTTTCTGGGATCACAGTTCACATAATAAATACATTTTATATGCTTTTACTTTTAAAATCCTAAACTTGTAGATTATTAGTTTTTCTCTGTGGTGTGTTTTTTGTTGTAAGGACAGTCTGAAAAAAGCAGCCACGTGTTTGCATTTTTTTGGTCCAATTTTCCCACACAAGCATCTCTAGAGTTTACAGAGAATGGTCCAAAAAAGAGAAAATATCCAGTGAGCAGCAGTTCTCTGGGCGAAAAGGCCTTGTTGATGTCAGAGGTCAGAGGAGAATGGCCAGACTGCTTTGAGCTAATAGCAAGGAAACAGTAACTCAAATAACCACTCGTTATGACCAAGGTATGCAGAAAAGCATCTCTGAACACAGAACACATCAAACCTTGAAGCAGATGGGCTACAGCAGAAAATCACAAGGGGTGCCACTCCTGTCAGCTAAGAACAGGAAACTGAGGCTGGAAGTTGGACAACAGAAGATTTGAAAAAACATGACAATGAGTTCACTGTACTCAAATGGCCTCCATCTTCAGCAGATCTTAATCCAATAGATCACCTTTAGGATGTGGTGGAACGAGAGATTCACATCATGGTTGTTTTCAGCTCCTTGTTGAATCTGTGCCATGAAGAATTAAAGCAGCTTTGAAGGAAAAAGGGGTTCCAACCTGGTACTAGCATGGTGTACCTAATAACGTGACCGGTCAGTGTGTTCTCATAGCAGTTTGTAAAATAATCACAAAATATAATATTTTGCTTTGCGTTTATGGACTTTACCCCCCTTTACAGTCTCTAGGACAACACAGTCTGATGGCAGTTTGTGAAACAGTTAAATTTGATCTATCTATCTATCTATCTATCTATCTATCTATCTATCTATCTATCTATCCACTTATAGCTATTACCATTTTGCAGAAATGCACTCCAATCAATCCAAACTTATAATCAATAAATCAAGTGATGTGATATTATAAATAATATATGTAATGATAAATCTAAGGATTTAGAAATGAAAAAGAGCAATGTTTATGGGATATTATAGCTGAGTTTGTGTTGGGTGCCTGATATCTTTAAAACATTATGCTAAATGTACGAAAATTATGTCTCCATCAACTTTAATTTGACAACTTTTTTCTTCTTAATTTCCCTCCAGACGCTTTGAAAACAGGCCTACCCTGCAGAGATGATCAAAAAAGCAGAGATCCATCTTGACACAACACCCTCTCATCTCGCCTCTAAAGGCAGCTCACATTGAATGGACAGATTATAAAAACATTGCTGCCATGTTAGCTACAGACCAGCACTCACACTACATAATTATTAGCCTGATGATTGCACACAAGTGTTTTTGGATGCTGCATCTGGCTTGGCGGATGATGGAAGTTGTTGTATGTATCCACCCGCATTTTTCTGGCTGTCAAAAATTGCATTCTGAGAAAGCCGTACTCCTCTCATCAAGAGTCATAATTTACTTGTCAAAGCAGGAGTCCTCTCAGCGTGTGGGAGGCTCCCTGGGGTTATAATTGCGAGACGGTTTGGTTCTCCTGAAATGCCTCCAGTCAAGACGGAGCACAGGCCTGCTACTCAGGCTTTGTGTACTCTTCCTTTTAAAAGTAGCCATTTACACAGAAAATTGTAAAACACGCTTAAAAAAATATTTGACTAGCTTCACTATACTTTCACCATCAACTCCTTATAATCTGTGACTTTCAACACTGATTACTTTGGTAATCTCTACACTGACACAAGGTCTCCACCTTGTGGATAAAGTATGAAAGTCTCGTGAGTGCTGCCTGCAGGTCAGCAAAGGTTCATCTGAAAAATCATGTTAGATAATTTTATATATAGAAATATGTATATATGTGTGTGTGTGTGTGTGTGTGTTAGATCGTGTTAGCTAATTTAATACAAATATATATATATCTATCTATCTATCTATATATATATATATATATATATATATATATATATATATTCTCCACTCAATGGCTGCCATGTGCCTGAAATGAAAGGAAAAGGGAAGAAAGCACATAAAGG
>VUQS01031410.1:49571-60258 GCA_015108495.1 Heterochromis multidens | reverse complement strand
GGAGAAAACAAAAACCAGTTTTATTTGATGTTATATATCGTCCACCTGGTCCTTACTCTGAGTTTCTCTCTGATTTCTCAGACTTTTTGTCTGATTTAGTGCTCAGTTCAGATATAATTCCTCCACTGTTATCTTCAATGCCATGTGCTAAAACAGTGCAGAGCAGCTACCTAAACTCTACTCCCACAGAGGTCGATTATCTTGTTAATAGTGTTACATCCTCACTGCGTACAACTCTGGATACTGTGGCTCCTCTTAAAAAGAAAACCTCAAATCAGAAGTGCTTAACTCCCTGGTATAACTCTCAAACTCGCACCTTAAAGCAGATAACCCGTAAACTGGAGAGGAAATGGCGTCTCACTAATTTAGAAGAGCTTCATTTAGCCTGGAAAGAGAGTTTGTTGCTCTATAAAAAAGCCCTGCGTAAAGCTAGGACATCTTACAATTCTTCACTGATTGAAGAAAAAGAATCACGTCTTCTTTTGTAGCCTACATAATCAATCAAACTGTGCTTTAATTCCAATGAAGTGGATTTCAGAAGGCAAACAATGTCTTTGCTTCTTGATATACATGCAGATGGTACTTTATTACCACAAGACAAAAAGCCTGCTGATGATATGATTAATTACTTCAGCTGTGAACAGAAGCTGTAACTGAATAATTATACTGTCTGAATAATGATGTAATGAGCAAACTCACCGCCCTGTCATGAGTTGACTGCGAGAGGGTGAGCAGATAGGCTGGACATAATAATTTTCCAGTTTAACCCCCTCTGCTGCCAGCTGGTCCAACACTGGAGTGTAGATGTCTGAGCCATGGTAGCCAATGTCTCCATAGCCCTGGTCGTCCACCATAATGAAGATAAAGTGAGGTGGCCTGTGCTTTTCTACCACCCCTGTGTCCACACTTTCAATAGACTTGTCTTCATCCAGGCAGCCAAGGCCACAGAGCAAGGTCGCACCAATCACAAGAATAAACACAGAGGAATTTCTATCCCTCATCTCCAACAATGCCTTGTAACTAATATCTACTGAAGTCGTTTTTTTTTTTTCTTTTTCTGTATTTCTTCTTCTGCTTAGTCTGCAGTTAATAAATCTCCAGCCGGATCACGTTTGCAGAGAAATGGCCAGATCTGTGGTCCCGAGGAGCTTGTCAAAAAGTCTTATCTATCCATTAAGTATGGGCTGCTGTCTTTTTCTGGGGCTTATTCTTGGTTTTGTGAGCTGGAGCTGAACTGGTGCCAGCTTCTGTGGTGGGTGGAGAAAAACTTCTGCCTCTAAGAGGTGCAAGAAGCTGGAAGAGGTGAGAGTTTGAGAGAGAGACAGAAGTTTCCCTTTTTGCAGCACCTTGCTAGATTCCTATGTACTTTCAGCCCCGTTATAAGATTGCTGGGAAGATGTGGGGAAAAGAAATACAGGAAATATGCTGCTCAAAGTAGACAGACATGGTGCTCATAGCTAAACACTTACTAATTCTTTTGCAAATCATGATTACCATACCTACAACAGCACTACATTAAGGTCAAACTGAAGGTACAAACCATAAACCAAATAGATGTTCAGTGACAACAGCAAAGGGAAAAAACAATGTCAAACAACAAAGAGTAAAGTAAAAAGTAAAAATAAAGAAAAGAGTTTCATAAAGATTAAAACAAAATAACTGATATAAGTAGGAATTGTACAACATTTTGGTTTATTGTGAAGAGATAGCACTTTGGGCACTATGTAGCCATATTGGTGATGGAACATGACCAGCAGAAAAAAACATGGAGTGACACTAATTCTCACTTTTCATACAGGGCTTTAACTCACAACACTGTCGAATGAGGAAGTTCACTGGATCAGAAAAAATATTAATAGAGTGAATCCTGTGAGCTGGTTCAGGCAGGCAACTCAAGCTGCTCTGTGTCATGCACATGTAACGTGACATTTCACAAGTCTGTGAAAAAAGCCCATGTTTTGACACCAGGAACACAGTTCTACAGGATTTCCACAAACACATATGATGCACTTTCATGATCCCACATTCTAACTTTAACATGGTTGTTTTTGTTTGCTTCATAAGAGAGCCGAGCCATAAAAAAAACACTTGTTAACCACTGCTTCACTATAAACTGACTTCACTATAAATGTCATAACCACAGTTCAGGAAGGACTCAGATGCAGGACTCTGTAGAAAAGTTTAACAAGTTTATTTACAGCAACTAGGTTCACAAGGGCTCGAGGAAAAGGCTTCCAGTTAGTGAAGGTAATATTTAAATTATTTCCTGTACTCTTTATTTCTAATTACACTATTAATCCCTTAAAAAATTAAATAATCTCTGTCATTTTTCTTTCATTGATTGGTGCAGCTCAATCAATAGAGTTACCTGATAACAATTACCTGTGCTATGGCATTGAAACCTAAGTGGCTAAAGGAAAGCATCCAACATTGTGGTGAGAATATGTATCAACTGCTGTGCTCTTAACCTTCACCTCACTGCCATCTGCGTCCCATAATGCTGAAAGGAAATCAGTGCCTCACATACAAACTCTTGTAATTTAACAGGCTTTTTACCCATGGTGAAAGTGAAGCATCTGCTGGGGAGATTGGGAAAGATGATACTGAGGTAAGAATGATGAAAGAACTGGTAGGAAATGTGAACATGTAAACAAAGGAATATATAACATAAAGTAAAAGTGTCAAGAGGTGTACAGAAAAGGAGAGAAGAAAAGGAAAAGCAGTGGGGAGAAAAAGCTTCAGTGTCTAAGAGTACAGGATAAACAAAGTGGCATAAAAGGAGCAGTCACTTTGTCTTGTGTGTGTGTGTACGTCGGGGTCTCTGGGTGTAGCCATCAGTTTGTTTCGGGGAAATGCAGGACGACATGAACTCTGTTTTACCACTAAGAGGAGGGGGAGGAGAGGGAGAGGGGGCTGTAAAAATGGAAAGTGACAAATGTCTTCTTGAGGAGTAGACAGTAAGAGATTGTACTCTTTCCTCAACTGTCTGAGGGGACACAAAGACATGGTGCTATCAAAAACTCAGGTTATAGATTCTTTTGTACATATTATGTGGGCTGCAGAAGTGCATTTTCAAGACCCACAATGATGAAAGCCAAAAATAAAATAAACATGTAAAGGTCACCTACAAAAAGGCTCAATTTTAAAGGGGAATTTTTACTTGTAACATTTTCAGGGCTTGCAGTGTCAACAATAATGCCAAAGTGTGGGGAGAAACACTTTCTGAATGACAGTACAGGGGAATTTGGTGTGTAGTTAAAGGAGCAAACTATGCAACCCCAACAGTGTGTGTATTTTACCATGTATGTGTTAATGTGTGTATGTGTGTGTGTGTGTGTGTGCGGGTGTGTTTTGGAAAAGGCAGTGGTGCAGAGTAGAAGGGAGTAGGAGTTGCTGTGATTTATTCATGACGACGAATAAGTGACTCACTTGAGCTGGAGACACTCTTAAGCTGGATCTAAGGTGAGGAAATGTGTGTATGTGTGTGTAACTGCGTCTGAATATGACTTTCATTTTCAGAATCAGAATCAGAATCAGAATACTTTATTAATCCCAGAGGAAATTATGTCATTTTGAAGTCATCATCCAACATAGAGATCCTTCTATATTAAAAGTTACCCACTTGAGACTCTTTATGGCATTTCAAATCCACAATCCAATATATACACTCATTTGTGGTACAGTAGAATGAAGTCAGTGCTAGCTCAGACCAAATGATGTTAATGAAACTTACAGATATAAAGACATTTTAAAAAAAATGAAAGGTTGGCTTTCTCAAATCTGCAGATGCTTTCATAACTACAGCTCACAATTTTGCATTTTGATGGCTCTGATTTACAATTTTAAACTGAGAAATGCAGCTGCCAGCACTGCTGCAGTGTGACATGATGGAAGTGAAACCATGTTTGACAAAAAGGACCATGTCTTCTGTATTACTGCACTATGACCTCAACTTACAGTAATGTCTAGTAAGAAAAGTACTGGTAACCATGGAACAGCATGTATGTTGCATTTAGACATTGTTTTGTGATAGACTAAACAGATTATCATTGATAGACTGCAAAAAATGTGAAAAATGCACCTCTGAAGATGCAAACTTCTGAAGAATAACAAAAATAGAAAAACGAAATAAACTGGAGAGCTATTTTTATCAAGTTATCATAGGAATGTGGCTAGTCCGCATAGCATAAAATTCAGGTGCTGCATTCTGGCACTGCACTTTCACAGCTGAAACTAGCTTACTAAAAGCTACCAATTGCTAACTCATTGTTTGCAAAAGATAATTCTCTTAGGTGTTAGTGGAGATCAAACTAGAGCTGAAAGCAGAGATGGCCTTACCCTCTGGGTCTGAAAAGTAAAGGCAATGCCAAATTATTTAAAACTGCATTCTTTCTAATGGCCAGCAGGGCACAACTCCTATGTTTGAAGAAAGAAGTCTAATTGTATTAAAAAAAACATTTTTTTTTTGCTTGATTTGCCTATGAAATCCCATACTATGAACTATATGTTCTACATATTTTTGAATGAATTTCAGTATGTACCTTTTCAGATGCTCTATTTAGCTCATTACGTATCACCTCCATGGAGGTGTGTTGCACGAGACATGTTTCCATGGTAATCCAACTTGTTTTAAGAAAAATATTATGCCTGGCAAAGTAAAAACTTTTGTATTTTAAACACTTTAATTGAAGAGTTATTGAGGTTAGCTCTCAACTGCCTTGACCACTGTCCAGCAGGGTCAATACAACATTGCATACTGCATTGGATATATATACCAGTTTACTGTCCTGTGCTTGCATACAATGTGTACATTATACAATGTATTAAAATACATTCCCCTGGAAATAGTATAAACTTGGTGTACTATTGAGTACAAATTGAAGTTTCTGAAATACTAAAAACTATAGCATTTTATGATGGCCTATTTGTAATTTTGAATGCAACCTTGATTTATTATGTCAGTAAATATTTTTCTCTACTAGTTTATGACCTCTTTCGCTAGTTTTAAGTTGTCTTTATTACAGCATGGTGCATTCTTGTACATCATGGTCCCCTCTAGAGTAAAATAAACAATAAAGCAAGTCATGAGGCGATTTTGCAATTGATGAATCACTACTGTAGGAGTGTACAGTGTCCTCAACTCAGAAATCCAAAGAACCAAGATAACAATGGCCAAAGTGCAGAACTCAAAGCTTCAAACCACAAGTCCACAAACTAATTAAGGTCATTACTGTGGATATGTATATCTTTTTATAAACAGTCTTTACCTAAACCATGGGTGAGTTTTGAACTCAAACAAACCATGTGGTCAGACACATGACATTAACCAAATGCTACATAACATTGTGTTTTTTTCTTTGAAAATTAGAACTTAACAGCTCTACTTCCTCTACTAGACAGTAGAGTGGGTCATACTCTACAACCAAGCAGAGTTTGAAGGTTCAATCCCCAGCTTTAGCTGGTCCTTGGGAAGTCACTTAACTCTGAGGCATCTCACATAGTAACTTACTGACATTAGTGAGTGAGTTGATCATAAACCAAAGTATTAAACAAACTGAAACCTTCACCAGTTGATAAAATTAGAGGAAGTCAGATGGTTATTGCCAGTATTCTGATGGCAGCATGGATGTCTGTAATATAGCTGCTGGCGCTACAGAAAAAGTCTGCAGTTATTAATGTTAGGGTTCAAACCGGGACACCGTGAATATCTGAACCAATTGGCATTCCAATACATTTCAGTAACAGATAACAGTGTGGTGCTACACAAAAAATAAAATATGACAAAAGTCAGCAGGCACAATCCTTCATCATGCTCAAAATATATCAGTCTGGACCAAAGTTGAGGGCCAACTTACTATAATAGCAGCTAATAATTATAACTGAACTTTGTCTAATAAGCTTTGTGTCATAAACTGTTTAAAGTAGTTTTCTATCAAAATTTGTCACTAAAGTGAGGAAATAGGCTTTCAGTTCAAGTCATATTCAGCATAAACACACTACACACCACTACACTGAAACTATACACAAAGACACGCAGTAAAATAAACACAGAATTTGCCATCTAAACCTAGATGGTCATAACATTGCCTCTTCAGTACACCAGTGGAGCTGGCAGATATGGGCCCGGAGACATCACACAAACACTGTCACTCCCACCAGCCGTGAAGGTGACACTGACAGAAACCCTGGCTCTGCTGCTTCTGAAATACTCAAGGATCATCTTCCAGCCGGCAGAAACTCAATCCACTCCCTATTCTCCTCACCTTACACTGTGATGGATTGACAAGAAGAGGCTGAGGGGTTGAAGGATTACTCAAGCTCATCACATCAAACAAACCACCCACACAGAGGATGCTGGTGGCCTTATGTCAAATTCACAAACTTTGGATAAACTTTTCTTCTGCGTCCTCCTCCTCGTCCTCTTTACAGCCTGGACTGTTCCATCCTATCAGACATTTCCCTCGAGGAGAGTGAGTGCTTGCTTTGACTCATCAAAAATGAAAGGGATTACACAAGCTGTGTGGTCATACAGTCAGTGGAGAGTGCCACCATGAGGATTAAAGAAATAATGCATGTAGACTGATAGCAAACCTGATAGAGGAAGAATAATAAAGAGCCACACTCCTTAAAAATATGCCACGGAGGCCAACAAGCATGCAGATTTTCTTTCCATCTAAATATCAGGTGGTTGCAGATTTTGGCTAAGGATTTAATCTTGCAAGCAGCTGCAATTATCCCTTGGGATTACTCACAGTTTAAAGCAGGCTCAGTCTTGAAAGAGTAACTGACAAACTGTCTACCATCAAGGTCTTAGTCAGGCATAAATCCACATAAAAAAAGAACAATTCATTAAACTCATTATCCCAGGGAAGTTTTTGGATCAATGTGGTCTAAATGTAATAGACGTTTACCTATGAAGATATTCATGGTCAAAATGTTCAAGACCCATTTAGTTATTCCAGTTAGGTCCAGAACTGTGGCTCAGGAAACAGTTGCTTGTCCACTAGTCACTAAGGTTGGTGGTTTAAGCCTGAGCACCTACAGTCCACATGTTGAAGTGTCCTTTTCCAAGGACTTAATCCTAAATTTCCCCTATTCATCTGTGTGTGTGACAGACAGAAGTGCTGTATGCACAGAATAAAGTGTGTGAATGTGACTCATACTGCTTTAAGTTGTCAGAAAAACTAGCAAAGTGCTATATGAATGTCACTGCATTTATCACTTAACCACTTTGGTCCAGACTCAATTTTCTCAGTACTGGATTGATTACACAGAGCTGAAGCTTCTGCAGGCAGACCAACATTTTCTACAAATAATCACATCACCAGATGATGAATCCTACGACCGGCAGGTTGGCATTTGTAGTGACATTTCTTTACAGCTAAAAATTGTGTGATAATGGCAAACATACCAACAACACATTTGCATTGAGAGTATGTAACATGTAGCATACTCACTTTAACCTTTAGTTCAGTGTTGGGAGCTATAATGGCATAGACTGTCAACTTTGTTTAACCTTTTTTTACTACATTTCAAGCATGTAAAAAAGCACTTTTCCTGGTTATTATGGAATTAATGGTGGTACCATACAATTACATAAGAAGTATAAGGGTCACTGAGGACATTAAAACATAATTAATGGTAAAGACTGTTTATTTATGCAGTGGTTGGTTTTCAGATGATACCATCTAAAATACAGTCAGTTCTTATATAGGAGGAAAGGACCATGTTTGCATAGCAACCAGTGAACTGAAGTATTAGTCTCTGACCAATCAGAGCTTGGTTTGAGTGACCTGTTGTATAACATATTTTAGGACAGATGGTCTGCACCATTATTTTGGGTGAGTTTGGACTTGTGTGTATGTGTTTGTTTGTGTGACTCACTGGTGTGACAGCACAAGGAGGTTAAGAGGGGCCACCTGTGTCATGAAGCAGATGACACAGGAGTCATCTCTCCGAGGACAGTGGGAGTCCTGAGAGAGATGCAGTAGTCTGTCACAGACTGGGGTCAGGAGTTCAGAATGAGAGAAAAACAGGCTGGAGGCACAGAGTGAAAGAGTCAGTCACTCTGAACGGAGAATCAAGTGGATGCAATTAAAGCGGCAAATTTTTGTTAAGACAAGTCTTGTTGATAAAATTAAAATATACCCTGATGATGGTGTGGCAGTGTAAGGAAGAGTCACAAAAGCTCATTTAAACCTTTAAAACTTAACATTTTTTGCAAAAGGAGGAATAAACAATGGGTAATAAATAAAGAATTTAATCATGTGATCAAAGGTGAACATACATATTTACAATAAATACAGCAAAAGTGGATTCTATATTCATATGAGACAACAATAAATCACAATACACATACATTTTTACTGAAATATATAGAGTAAAATATTGCAGACCTCAAAAGAAATTAAACAAAGTACTTTTGTTACTAAAAGAGTAAAGTTGGCTGAAAAACAAAGTCAATTTTGGCTGTGTAATGTACACTGTCCTTTTGAAACTACTAACCTGAAGAAGACATACAGGTATACTAGGAAGAGTCGCTGCTCTCTTCCCTCCTTCCTGTCATCACATGCTAAGCAGCTATTCACCAGTCTGCTAGCCAAGATGCCAAAGGACAGACCCAGCCTTGACCAGAAGACAGAAATCTTAACCAAAGTCTGCTTAAATAATCTAATCTAAAGCCTAATCTGTCAACTCTAAAAAACTCAGTTTTAGGATATTGGAAGCTTTTACATAATTATACCTGCATCACAGGAAAATCAAAGCTTTTTAACTTGACATTTTAAAAATATGAGACTCTCAAGGCTCGCATAAAAGATGTTTTTCCCCCCAAAATTGTATTAAATTACAGAGTCTGTTCTTTAAAGCTACTTTATCAAAATTAACTTCTTCTACTAATTTTTAATATGCGTGCATTTTATTGAACGTTTCTAAAAGCAGAAGGTTTAAAATGATAATTAAATTTTTAATGCTAGTATTCACATCAGTGAGACACACTACCCCCTTTATATATTGCCTTTGTGCAGTCTAAATATATTCATTACTTAAGAGAGACTGATGTCAAACTAAATACCACAAATGTTTTGTCACTATTTTCATTTTTTGCATTTTTCTGTATAAACACATCTACAGTGTTTACTTGTGCTTTGCCATTACCGAAAGCTCAGTTTACAACATGTTTATTAGTATGGTAATCTCATTTTCACCCCATCTGAGCTGGGGCGAAGGGCTGGCAGTGACTGGTTGGCAGTATCTGCCATCCTGGCACAGATGCCACAGTTAAAGGGCACAGAGTCTGCGCCTGCTGCTACTCAACCAATCTGTCTATCAAATTCTTCTCAGCAAGGCGAGTTGGCCTAGAGAGAAGTTATTTATTAGAAAAACAAGCTGAAGGGAACAGAGAAAATGTCTGAAGCTCTTTGCAGTGAAATGGTAGAAAAGGAGGATAAAATAAGATGCATGATGAAAAAGTGAAGGAGAAAATCTTGAAAGAAGATATGGGCACACACAAACTAATTAACAAAGGGAACATGAGAGGGACAAAGACACTGCCTCACTTAAAAATTCTCCCATGTCCACAGAAAAAATTAATAAAGAAAATAAAGAAAAACATGCTTCCAGGCAGCCAACTCCTGTCCTGGGCAGAATAACTGAGCAGACCTCTTCCTGACATATTGCAGGCCTTCTAACTGAAGCCACAACTATTCACACTGTGGTGTTTTTGTTTATTTAAGCAAGGCCACAGTCCCTCTCGGCAAAGAACACATTGTATTTATTTAACTGTGCAAGCCAGTCATAGAATATCACAAATTTATTTTTGTATTCGGACATTTCTCACTACTCTGTGAGAGTGTCTGGAAATGATCAGAGTTCTCACACAGTCATAGACCCTTCAAGTTTTCCCCAACAATATTAACAATCTTTGGATTTTTTTGGACTTTTGTGGATTGGGGAATTTAGAAAGAGGGTATTAGAAATGTCTCTGTAACATCTAAAATTATTTAATGATGTTGGCTTTTTTTTAACCTCAAAAGAGACAGAAAATACCACTAAAACAGTGAAATTACTGAGTACTGAGTACAAACTTAGGGAAGCTAACGGCAAGCCTACTTTTAACCACTAGAGGGAGCAATTAGCACAACTACTCTTTCCAACTGCTTGTTTGTTCAGATGTCCCTCTAATACCTCACTTTCCCAGTGTTATTATGCATCAAATAAAAACTACATTGTACATTGTATCTGTTTGTTGAGCACTTTCTTTAACTGTAGTATTCTATTAGATCTGACACTGGCTCTAGAAAAAGGAGGGTGACATTTTTTTCTCAGCGGCTGACCCAGGACTGATCTTGGTTACTATCCTGAGGTCTGGAAACAGCTGCAGAGCAAGGCTGCCAAAGGGAGCAGCTATCATTGGTAACCTCCCACCGCAATGATAATAGCAGTGTTGGCTTTCTAGCAAGAGGATCATTCACCCTCCATCAACAGGTTTAAAAGGTCTGTCAGTGCCCCAAAGGAAAATACAACATAATTTAAGCAAGTTTACATGTACTTTGAGTTTGTAGGATTGTTTTGTTTTTAATTATTTATTTTAATCCAATGCTTTAATTAGATTAAATTTTAAATTTAATGATTAAAATAACATGAAATGAAGGAACAAATGCCAAAAAAAAAAAAAAATGGGACTAAT
>VUQS01031410.1:25114-49551 GCA_015108495.1 Heterochromis multidens | reverse complement strand
TAAATTTAATAATAAAAAAAAAAAAAAAAAAAGAAAAAAAGCAAAAAAAAAAAAAAAAATGGGACTAATTTTACTCCAATAAAAATAAAAACCCTACGAAGACATCTGTCAGTTTAGGTCAGACTTAAAGCATGAATAAACACTAAACATGCTAAAAAATCCTAAAAAAAAAAAAAAAATAACAAAAGTAATGACAGTCCCATCTGTCTTGGATGAATTTTGTAGCCACCTGGAAACACCTTGTTTGGGCTGTTATTTTGAAGCATTATCTAAATTCCCTTTCATTTTAATGGTCCCCAGGACATAAGAACTGCATGTATACAATACCCAGTCAAATCTAATAAAAAGCACTTAAAAAAAATTTGCACACTTTGCCTGAGAATTTAAAAAGCTTTTCCTCCCAGGAGAGTTATACTTCTACAATTGATTTCGATTCAGAATTCTGTGAGTGCCGCTGAGAGCGGATTGTGACAGCAACATTTAGCACAAAGCATCACTGTGCACTTAGGTACAGCTTCTCAGAGGTGCAGTCTCTTAGCTTGTTTTGTGTGTGAAATGTCTTTGTTCAGACTTTCCACAGCTGTCAACACATCTAAGAGTTTGGCTGTGTGTATGAATGTGGCATCCAATTGTGACTGATCGATGTGCATAAAGGTAAACATGTGCTGGGATGCATGTCTGCCAACAAAGAGAGGTGTTATATTACCTCTCTAATTTAACAACAAACTGTTTCCCTCCAAAAAATTGTAAGCAAAACAACTTTTTCCTTTTATTTTGTAAACAGTTATGTGATCATGTGATCCTTCTTTATGTGTCATTCAGTCAACAATGTGAATTCTTGTGGAAAAATGTTGGTCATATTTCAGTGTAGCTATGCAGGTTCTTCATCCAGAGCATTAGTATTTCTTCCACAGACCCTATGATGACAGCCTGGAATGTCTCCACAGGAGCTGGGAGGATGCAACCACTAATGACTGACCAGCACCACAGTCTCCACTCACTGTCCACATGGCTGATTTTTCTCAGCACTTTTCAGAGTAAAAGTAATTCATCATAAGTGGTGTCTTCACTCATGGCAAGGCTCTGCCACGAGATTTGAGAGTGACTCTGCTAAAGGTTACTAATGACCTCAAATGCCAGATATGAAATACTGGCATTTGGATGTTATGAATTGTAACTTCGCATTGATTTGGAGAAGAGCAGGCAAAGTATTGAAGGTAGTGGTGCTGTCCTATTTTTGAAATAGGACAGCACCCAGTGGCACAGGCCTGAGTGACAGGACAAGTGTTGAGCTGGATCCTCCCCTCCCTCATTTGGGGCAGGCATTCCTCAGTGTAAGCAGACACAGACCCCCTCCCATCATATTTCTCTCTCCTTCTCTCTCTCTTTTTCCTTTGGCTATGGTAGTTGGCCCACACTGAGTATGGGTGGGCACACAGAAGTGTGTATGTGTGTATGCATGCTTGTGTGTTCAGGTGTGAGTGCAAGCTCAGAGGGAAGTCAGCACCCGGACAGTGTGGTAGGCGAAGAGCAGGTCAGAGCTCTCTGATGGGGCCCTGACTGGGGCCAAAGCACTGAGGGGGGCCCTCAGATGAATGATAAAAGCCTTAGAGGAAGAGAAGATAACCATAAAAAAGAAGAAAAGATAAAAAAGAAGATACAGAGAGTAGAACAATGGTTGCAGAGGAAGTGATAATTACATTGTCTGGTGGAGCGCCATGGGGGTTTCGTCTCCAGGGAGGCGTGGAACATCAGAAACCACTCCAGGTAGCTAAGGTAAGGCAAGTCACTCAGCTGGTTGGACAGAAGCCAGCATTTCACAGTTTGCTAGGTGAACGGTGGAAGGAACAAAACTGTGTTGGATTCAACAGCGTCACTAAGCAGAAGGGAAACAGCAACTGCGTTTTATTGTGTAGAGATTTATAGAGCTGTGAACAAAGTTTAAAAGGAACATTGGCAGCGTTGCACATTGGTTTGGGGCCTGAATATGAGTCATGATCTTGTTTAAGAACTTTTTTTTTTACGCAGAGTTGTACTGATGATTCATTGGATGAACTTTAAACTTCAAGTACAGCTAGGTGGGAATGTTAGGCGACCCTGTTGAATATCTTCCACTGACTGCTTTGCCTGTTAAGCTCAGCATTATAGCATTGATACTTTTCTCTGTTGCTGACCACAATCTGTCCTGCACCTCTGGAGTACATCATAATTTCAGTAAAAAAATCTTAAATCAACCCAGCCAAACACAATCATCTTCAAGGCTACATTCAACTGATTGTTGTTGTAAAATTAAAATGACAAGAGTGAAAAACACACAAGTAAGAAAAATGTAGTGAACTCAGGTTATATCTTGAAATCACTGTGGTTTAGGCCACATTCGAGTCACACCGATGTTTACGATGTTAAAAAAAATCTTTTTTGCTTTGTGAGAATTACAGACTACTCTTACATTCATATCTCCTTGAGAAAAATAAGTCCACTGAAGGTAGAGGAAATATTCAACCTTAGGATTCTCACATGGAGACGCTCAGCTCATTTTACTCTCCAAAAGCAAATTCTTCATGGGCAACAATTTGGTACCCACACTTGGCAGAAATGAAGCAGTCCAAATTTCAGTCCTGATCTCCATTTAGGAATTCAAAGTGTGGCATGATATGTGAAGGGGAACGTATACTGGATAAAAGGATTAATTAGGCTTCCAAGTATATAAAAAATAGCACCTCTGATATGACGCTGAAAAAAGACACTCAGATAAGGTAAAATTCTACTTTTATTTTCTGACTTAATAATGATCTTTGCTTGTATTGAATCAATTCCATGTCATCTTGATCTTTGAATTGTAAAAACAGTAGTATTTGCTCTTCCGTCTAACAAATTTGTAGTGGTTATATAAACTTGGGCTAACCTTTTTTTCTATGACATTTTTATACGGATAAATCTGTTTTTCTAATATAAAAGTTCAGGTTTTAGCACACCTGCACACACTTTATAAATGTATATTCACATAATATAAAAAATACACGCATCCACACATCCTTTCCATAGTTGTTGACTGAGCAGAAGTACTTTTGAAGGCGGCTATTTATAGCTGAGAAGCATCAGGTCTCTAGGTCAGCCAAGGTGTGTGTTTCAGCTCAGTGCTCAAAAATTAGCCTCATACACTATTTCTGAACATGCACTAATCATCTTGCTGCTAGAAGAATGTTCAATTCCTTGCAGGTTCACATGAAAAGGAATTCCTGATTGTTTAACATCTGTTACTCTGCATTGTTCCTGTTCTGACACCACATATGGTGTGGATTAATTCAAATGAAGCTTTTTTTTTTTTTTTTATCCTCTCCATATTACAAAATACAGTGATCTCTATCTGCTTGGCCCAGCAGATCAGTGAAATTGTATGATGTCCTGTTTTTTTTCACATTTCCCAAAAATTTCAAATTTTAGTATCCTTGAAAAGGCTGGTACTAATTGCCCTTCCAGTTCTCCAACAACTGTGCAATGAATCATGCATCTTTATTTGTATACTGCCCGTTATCAATCACTGTAAATCATAATGTAAGACAACTGATCCATTTTCCATTATGTACTTCATTATCTTCCACAGCTGTGTTCAAATACAATAACCGCAATGACAAAATAATTCTCATTTGGAAAAGGTTATTGGCTTAGATCCTCATATTCATTGTCTAAATAAACTTTTAATATTTTTTTCACTAGTGACCCTATATTGTTGACTTATGAAGTATAATATGTAGACAAGCTGGCCACAGGACACCAAGTCACCTTTATGATGGTGGACAGCTGGTTCTGTCTGATCATCTAAAACAGTGTGCTCCTTCACCCCTGAGAGGAGGAAGCTGTAATCTTGTCAGGTCTCACACTATATCATCCCTAACAGGTGGAGCAGTGTGGGGCTGCACTGAAAAGAGCTGGTGTGTCAATGCTGGGTCTGTGCCTTTGAGCCAGCATGTGCATGCTTGTATGTTTATTTATATGACTTTAAGTGTATTTTTGTACCTTTCCATGTGGTGAATGTGTGCGTGCATGTAAGGCTATTATAACTGTTATGATTTGTGGCCACAAAGTGACTGAGTGAATGAATAACTGACATCCTGTGCCACAAGTAAGCACAGGCCACTTTGAAAGGCTTAGCTAAATGGGGACATGGGATTTCATTACAGACAAACTAGAATAGCTGGAAAGAAAACTAATTAAGGCAACCAAAGCAATGGTTCCCCTATGAATTCTAATATACAAAATTAATGTAATATAGGTTGTAATCAAGACTGCACTCTTGTCTTCAAAAATCTTCAGGCCTCTGCTTTGGATTTACTATGCGACATGTCGACATAACTTGCACAGACCTGAGGCAATTTAGAGTGGGCAAAACGCCACGGTCCTGACAGACCTCGGGCACAAATAGCAAAGCACCAAATGAAGATGGCTGCTGGCTGGCATTTCCTTGTTAAAGTGTGTATGAGAGCTCCACTCGAGCTGTAATATGTGGCATATGTCTCCAGCAAGATCGAGCTGTCAGAACAAAATCTGCTCTCTGTCCCTGTCAGTCACTATCACAAACCAAGACAAGACAGCAGCATAGCTCTGTTGGGTTTTATTTTCTATTCTGGCATTACAAAAGATGAACATCATCATTTTCATGGAAATATTATCACAACTCTGTACTATACATCATGCACAGCTCTTCAAAGTAAAGTTGCAGGCATGAGACTTGGCCCCAAGTCATATTTGATTTGATAAAATCCTGGAACAACAAAAAGTAAATATTACATTGTCCTGCAGAATATGAACAGCTGCACACCTTGAATATTTAATACTAGGCTACAGTAAAGGGATTTGGTTTTGGCAGTATGAAATCACTATTAATTTAAAACAGAGAATGAGATGTACTTCCATTTCATTGTTATCCTTTTAATATTAAAGACCTCTGCTCTCAAGACCTTTAGACCTGGTTTAAGACATAAAAGAGTTCTGGATGTCTCTTCTTGTAGGTTATCGGGGACTTGTACCAAACAACTGAAGCAATATTTCTTCTTACAACCCATCAAAAACTCAGCAACTGTCCAACTTTAAAAGATTTTCAGTATTTCCGATTTTACCTTGTTTTGCCTATATCCAGGTGCGTAAACGCAGCAAGGCATGCAGGGCTGGGCTGCGGGAGGCTGATGAGCTGGTGTCCATCAACGAACAGCCATGTGCAACACTCTCCCATGCCCAGGCCATGAACCTCATCGACAGCTCCCCAGGGATATTACACATCCGGGTCAAAAGGTCAGAAGAACAAAAGAATTACACTCTTGCTAATCTTAAAGCATCAGCAGCCCACTGATACTTCATACTTTCAAAATAAATTAAAAAAACATCAAGACTGATTCAATTAAATTTACAAAATGATACCACATTAACATTATTTTAAACTTTCTACTTGTTTTCAGGGCACCTGCTGGTTTTCAGTCTGTGGTGCTTGTGACCCGAGCTCCATCTCCCCGCATAGACAAAGAGTACCGTGCTGCTCTGAGAGCTATGTCACCAAATCACCCTCACCATGCACCTGTCCGTGAAGTCCACCGTAGCCGCTCCACCCTAACCAGTGGCTTGACATCTCCACCTGGGAGTGAGGCTTACTATGGTGAAACTGACAGTGATGCAGACGTAGCAGGTTACGAGAGACAGCGCAGGCAGAAACGCCGAAGCCCCAGCAACTCCAACCCTGGGAAACCCACAGGACGAACCTCTCCTGAGGGTGGGGAGACATCAGAGATGAGTGGCTACGACAGCGCTCCAGATGCACATGTTTACCCCCGTTTATTGGATGGCCATAGTGGTGAAGGAAATGGAGGAGGAGGGCTGCCAGGGGTGGCCAGAAGGGAAGTGATTTACCAACCTCCAGGTCCAGGAATGTGGTCCTCCCAGACATCGACAGAGACTTCCTCCATAATATCCTCAGCAGATGATCAAGGGCCACGGGATGCAGGGCAAGAGGAGGATAGTGGCTTTCCAGAGCCAGCCAATGTGCCACTGGTATCCCCTGAGAGGGCAAAGGAGGCTCTGATGCTTAGCTCCCGCAACCAGCTTGTGCCCATGGTGGGTCCTGTGAATAAACCCATTGATGATGAGCTTACAACAACGTACATGGAAAAAGCCAAGCAAGCCAGTAAGTACAGCTGGAGAAGACCACTGGGATGGACTTGTGCCTCACATGTAATAAGTGCACATTCCTGATAAAGGCCTGGAGTGGGCTGAGGAGTTAAATAAATATGCCATTTTGATTTTAGGTCTCACAGCAGGTATAGATACCACATATTTTAATCTTTTTCTCAAGAAGGCTTTCTTGATACTGTTCTTCTTATTATGTGATTATTCATATAATTTTTTATGCATTATTTATGTTTCATCTACAGTTTAGCACAGAAATACATCGCAGAAGTGAAGTTCAGCCCATCTACTCCATACCCAGGAAAAGAAGCTCTCATTGTAAAAATATAGCTTTATATGCCAGTGTAACAGGTATTTGCACAAGATTCAATATAAAGGTTATATCTCCACAAATTAAACACCAAACTGAAAATACAGTCATCTATCTTTTTATATTTTTCAATATGATATTGAGGTATTGTTTAGCAAGTGCCATTGATCATTGGGGGAGCTACTGTTAATGGGTGTGGCAGTTGATTTCACTCAACTCAGGGTTGCTAGTTGAGGAGGGGTCATCAGAGGATAGCGGGGTAGGCATCCAGATGGAGGTAGTTAGTAGCTAGGCGAGTCACCCCACCACCGGCTTAAATTAGTTTCTGTCAACCTACTAGGGTAATATAGGGACAGAGACACGGACCCTTTAGACGGAGAGCTAGTCCAGACCTCCTGTACAGGGGTAACTGGGATCAAAACAGGGTAGGCTCCTGGTTTAATACAGCACTTTAGGCAGTTAAAACAGATCTCTATTTTTGACCTATTCATCTATATACTGTACCTGTTTACAGTCCTATGGATAGTAGCCAAGTTTTAAAGCTGATCATTAGCTTTTTCTGTCCATTGATGCTCCGGAAACTACACTGATACCAACATTTATCGTAGTGTCTGATTATTGTGCCCTAATATGAATTTTAATCAAGAACCCTGATGTATCCAGTGTGATGTGTTTAATATGATAATCAGCACAACTAGCCTCACTATAAGTGTTCTTTGAGGTTTGTAGCTCAAAGTGGGTGGGTGCCAAATCTGTTAAACAGGGCATAGTCATTATGGTTTACTATATTTGCCTCCAGTTATGTGTGTAAACCAGCAATCAATCTGCGCGCACTGAAAAGTATCTGCAGCTGCTTTTAGATATCAAGTGGGAAACCAAGGATAATTTGCTCTCTTCCTCTTTTCTCACTTTGTTTCTCTTACTGTCCTTTGAAAGAACAACAAAGTGTGAGTTGTTCTGCAATACTTTGTATGATGTAGGTTGGTTCTTACTACAATGATGAATGCATTTTTATGCTTTTCAAAATGCACTTATTCAGAATGATGTGCTTACATTAACTTGGCCTTTAAGATTGTATGTCAAAAACAAAAAATGGAAAATTGAATTAACACTGATATGCAGCCTGTGTTTAATTATAAGAGGAAGCTGATATTTGACAGTGTTTGCTGTCATAATAATAAAAAAATCAACTATTTAAGAGTTAATGTTTTCACAAACTTTGAAGAAAGGTTAAAAAATGTGAAAATATGGCATAGAAACTGACCAAGCATTCTTTCCTACAACTTGTCATCCTGTCCATCATCTATAATTGATTCTAGAAATTCCCCCTTGCCATCACTGACATTCTAATGTCCTACTTAAGAACCATGTCCTAGACAAATTAAAATCCCCTTTCATGTGGCATTTCATACCAGGGTAACGGAATTAGGTTGCCTATGATAATCTGTTTAATACCATAACAAGTTAAAGGATATGTTGTGGCTGCCCTTTGAAGTTCTCCTTCCAGTCACCTATGACATGAAACTTTCCATTAGCTTGCAAATACTTTCATTAAAGTTAGATGTCAGAGTACATGACCCTAATAATGTGCAAATTTATCCTTCACCCTAGCTAATGTGATAAGCTCAAGCCTTGCATGGAATTTTCCCGGAAGTGCTACTGTGGCAAGTTAAGAGATGGATGCCTGTTGAAGACATGGCGGTCAGGACAGGTTTAGAAGCTCATGTCAGAGTTCATTCTTTCAAAGGCTAAATCTTTTCCTTTTGAAATTCTGACCTTAAGATTTACTGTAGATTATGCTACTGTGTAACAACTTCTAATAGCTATGACTTTCATATCCTGCAGAACTGAACCGAGGGGATACACTGCAAGACAAGCATGTAAAGGAAGCCAAAAGCAAGTGTCGAACAATTGCCTCTCTACTGACAGATGCTCCTAACCCTCACTCAAAAGGGGTGCTAATGTTCAAGAAGAGAAGGCAGCGCTCCAAGAAGTACACCCTCACTAGCTTCGGTAGTGTTGATGAGGACACGAGTCGGGACTCACAAGAGGAGGATGGGGTACTTCCTGGCAGTGAATCCGAGTTTGATGAGGATGGCTTTTCATCACTTCCTGACCCAACTTGGGACAGTGATTATCTGGATATGCTGGAAAAGAGGGCAACAGCAGGCATTGAAGGTCGTGGGGATGGAGCAGAGGATGCTCCGAGTCCAGGTTTGAGTGACACTGCGGGCAAGGGTGCGCAGTTGTTTGAGCAGCAGAGAAAAAGGGTTGCTGAGCATGCCAAGAAGGCAGAGGCCATAAAACCTCAGGTACCTCCACAATCCCAAGTCCATGAGGAGTCTAAGATGCCCCAGATGTATCAGTCACAACAAGAAATACAACCACAAGTGCAAACAAACTTACAGCCTCAGCACATAATACCGCCTGGACCTACATCCACACAATCAATGCTTTCTCGAGCTCCAGGTCCAGTTGCTGTTGCAGCCCATGGAATGACTAATGGGGACTTATCCTACTCTGCAGTCAGCACAGCTTGCATGGCGGTCTCACCTCCACCTGTGGCACCCAAACCAGCCACTGCCTCAGTGACTGTTCTGACCAGTCCTGCTCAACCAGCCGAAACACCATTGCCAGAACTACCTGTGAGTAATGTTCTCAACAGGACAGCACGTCCTTTTACCCCTGGCTTTATCAGCATTCGAGCTGCAACTGCCCCTGTAACGTTTCGGCCACCTGTCACAAAGACAACCCAGCGTCCTGCCTCAGCAGCTGTTGTGCCACCACTATTTTCCACTGCATCTGAACTAGACATTAACACTACAACAGGAACTTCACAGCTACCCCCTGGTCCTTCATCAGTGCTCTCCCCACAATCTTCCATACTTCAAAGTTCCTTGGCCCCAACACCAGAAGCTCCTTTTACCTATCACCCTCCATCCCTTTCTACCTGTGTACAAACAATGCAGTCAACACCACCAATAACTACTGTTCATCAGGCTCCATTTCCAACTGTGACTCCAGCATCTGCTCCACCAGTACCACCAGCACCACAAGTACCAGTGGTTCCAGCCCCTGGTCCTCCTACATCTCAAATTTCTGTCTCAGCCGACCAAGTTATCACAGTGTCTCCATTTCAAACACCAGTTGCTCAGCCACCACTGCAATCTTCCATGGCACCTTTGGCTCAAGTGCCAATGGTCTCCCAGCCTGAAACTGTAGCTCCAACCCCTGTTCCTGGTCCAACAAGTCGCACAGGAATCTTACTCGAGGCTCGACGGCGTAGTGGCAAACCCAAACCTATGTTCTATGTGCCAGATGTTAAAAAGAACTCCCCCAATCCTGAACTGTTGTCTATGGTGCAGAATCTGGATGACAGATCCAGCCGACACAAATATGGCCAACCATCCACTGAGAATATCTATGATGATGCTGAGGAAGTGAGGAGCGATGAGGCTGGCATAGGGAAGATGCCTCCTCCAGTGGCACCCAAGCCCCGGGTTGTCCAAGAAGCTCCACAGATTCTTCAAGCAGGAGGTAAGGGGGCCCAACTGTTTGCCAAAAGGCAGAGCCGCATGGGTATGTATGTAGTGGACACTCCACCCGAGACTCCTTACCAAAAGGAAGGGGCAGTGCACAGTTCAGCACAACTGCTTGGTTCCTCCCTCAATCCTTCACTTCCCTCTCAATGGAAATACTCCCCAAATGTCCGTGCACCTCCACCCATTGGTTACAACCCACTCTTGGCCCCATCTATCCCTACTGGGCCTCAGAGGGATACAAACAAGCTAGACAACAGGGGTAGAGGAAGCTCTCCAAGAGAGGGCATTAAAGCACTGGATTTCATGAGAAGGCAGCCCTATCAGCTCAACTCTGCCATGTTCAACTATGGGGGCAGTGCTGCTAATCTATCATCTATGCCTTCTTATCAGGCCCAGCAACGTGACTACACAACAACAATGGTGGGAAGTTCCTTGACCTCACCAAGGCAGATCCCCGTCAAAACAGCCCGTGTCTATGAGGTCAAACGATTCTCCACACCTACACCTATGTCTGGTGCATCTCTGGCTCCCAAAGTCATTGCACCTCGCTCAGCCACTTCACTTGGAGAACGTTTGACTCATTCCGGCATGACCTCCCCACCTCCTGAAACTTTCACTTCAACTCCAGCCTCTTTCTTGACAACAGTACCAGATAGTACACCAACCCCAGCTGGACCACCCAGCCTTCCAAAATTTTCTGGCACTTCTATTCCAAACCCAGTGCCCCCTACAGTCCCTACACCTTATGCTCCAGTGTCATATACCACTGGGCTCCAGTCAGCCAAACAGTTCCAGAGCGCTCCTGAACTCAGCATCCTTGCCTCTCTGCCCCCACTCAAGTCCAACCCAGTACAGGCACCCAAACCACATTTTGTGGCCACCAAGGGAGGTGTCCAGCCCCATGTCTGGAGGCCAGGGGCAATCTGAACAGCAATGAAGCAGTCAGTAGGATGCTTGGACATCTTCATATTAATGAAATGGCTAATTAATTATGGACAAAAATAATATCTGACAATTGTGTTAAAAAAAAACATGGAGTTTAAAGATGTTGTTTTATGCTTTGGGAAACTTTAATGGGCAAAGACCCAGACTCAGCTGCAAAAATTAGCTGATAAAGTAATGGCAATTTAGTATGAAGTTTAAATCCCAAAACAAGTGAGTTAAGTTAGATGAGGACAATAGATAAACACTTTTTTGCTGCTCAAATGCTGCTTATCACATTTATTTTGCTGCTAACAGATTTAATGAGTGACACTAGTTATAGGCTATACTACCATATAATGTATGCTGTATAGCCCACCATATGCCTGTCCTGGGGGAGGTTTGTGTAAGGCTTCTGGAGATCTCTTCTACTAATTTAGCAGAAAACCCATCTAAACAGAGCCTGTACTGAATTATTCTTTGAAACTTGAAATGCCTGAAAAATGAATAATGAATGAATGAATGCCATTTTCACCATAGCTCAAATCACTGAAAATGTATTTTGTGTTATGTTGACTGGAGGAGGTGGATCTTTTAACATGGATTTACAGTACTCGTCCTACTCAATAATGTACACAGTATTTTCTTTTACCCACTAAAAGAAAAAAAAACATGGTGACCTACTCTTTTTATCTGGATGTTTAAATGACGCATGACCATTTGAAAATTGCAAAATGTTTTAAACACCTCAGCTCACTAGGATCTATAAGTGAAGACAAGGTTTGCTCTTGCAATGAGAGTCAAATACCTCTGCTCACTATAACTAGAGAGAAATGTTATCTTTTTATCCCAGGTCACATACAACAAGTGCCTAGGCTGTCACTGAATAAACACTTGTCACTGGATATCACTGCTTCCATTTGCCACCTAGGCACACCAGAGTCTCCTTAGCATCAGTGTGAACTTTGCAGATATATGTAAATTCGTAACTTTTATTAAACAAATAACACAGATGAAGAACTGTGTATTTTGTTTTGTAAGGTTGTGATTTATTCAGAGGAAATGCAGGGGGAAGTAGAGAGATAGAGAAGCACTGGCATTTGTGAAAGGGTTCAAGGAAAGAGAGTGGCTGTGGAAGGAGGACATGGGTAATATATTTAGGAAAAATTGGATCACAGTTCTGTTGCTGCCCATTTCACAGAAGTGGTCACAATCAAAGTAAGACTTCTGTTAGTTAGTTTGATACCTCACAGCCTCTAGAAATTAAAGTAGAATGACCAGGGAAGTTTGAGCCATGAAGTTTGTTGGACAGAAGCACAGAGGTTTAGCTGGTGTTTTAAATAACAATGGTTGCTGTTAAAAAGTAAGGACAAATATGTTTAATGGATATGTACTTTCGAAGACTGAATACGTTAATGGAACAAGGAAGAAACAGAGAAAGACTGTGGTGCTCATCTGTGGTACTTTTGGGAGATATTTTTCTTATTTTTTACCCTTTTTAAAATACAGTTTCTCTTCAAGCTTGTTCTTGTTTTCATTACGTTATGGCTACAGAAAACTAGGTCTTAGATATAGATATGCTGAGGTGTACAATGTGATATATAAGTTTCTGAAAGTATATGGATTAAATAATGAGTGTGAAAAATGTTTGTTATTAATGCTGAGTAGAAGTTTATACTGACAAATGAAAAGATATTTTTAGAGGAATAAAATTAGACTTTAAGGCTCTCTGGTTGTCTGACATGTCTGATTTTGTACTGCCCTCTGTTGGTTAGTCTTTTAATGGACGGCAAAAGGCATGCAAAAATGCTATTTGTAATTGAGCTGTGCAATAAATGTAACTGTATATTAATTTAAATATTAAAAAAGTATTAAAACACACACACACATTTTCCACTGCAGAGCTTCTTTTACTTGAGGTTATTTCATAAATTACTTAGTTTGTAGCTCAATTATCAAAGAGTAACTGATTTTTGTTTGTACAATAACTTTAATGTACTTAATGAAGCCCTGCAACATTCTACCTTCATTTTATAACTATTTTATGAGTTGCAGGTCCTTAAAGTACACAGAGATGGATCAAAATTTGGCAGTTTTGAAGTTGCCCCTTTTTTCCAACATTTTTGAGTCCTTACAGCTTCTACAGTGGAGCTAGCCACATGAAGTTTTCTGGGCTGGAAAACACATTTAGGCTTAAAAACTGCAACTACATCAAATGTACAACCATACCAAGTGTCACAATCTAAAGCCAAAGTGTAATTTTTGTTTAGATTGATTTGTTTTTTCTATGATCAGCTCTGAGCATCAGTATTATGGGATAGATCAGCAAAACTCCACCAATTGAATATCTATGACGTGGAGTAACAAAAATAAGCATCGAAACCCTGGATGTTTCATCCTTTATCTAACAATTCACAGGAGAAAACTTCAAAAAGTACACTATGGGTTAAACTTTCAAGGGGAACTATCATTATGTTGGAGAAATAGCTGGTCAGTACAAGTTATAGCATAAGAAATATGTCCTTTTTTTAACCTTCATTCTGATACTAGGCTTTTAGCCATAATCCATCTTAGGTATTTTCTAATAGAGTCATTTTTAACACAAATGTTGGAGCCTTTAGTGGTTGTTTGAGAATAAGTTAGCTTCTTTTACACATCCTTCATCCTTCACATTCTTTTTTTTCAGTTACTAAAATAAAAAGTATCACTCAAAAAGTGCATTAACATTTGAAACCTGTTGTTTAATGCCATCTTTTCATTTTCAAACCCACAAAATCTGTGATTCTGAATCTGGAACTCAAAATCTATATTTATGTATACATTTCGACTTTAATATAAGAATAAGGTTTTACTGTGTGTTCATTTATTTTTTTGCCTACGTGAACACTTGCCACTGAGTGGTGCTGTGGAGCTGCACTGTACACTGAGAGCACAGTCAAAAGGGCATTTTGTTGCCAACACCCACACTCACAGGGGAGGCTATATATAGGGCTGCTAATATCCAAACATAATACTATTTATTTATAATGAAAATGAATTGTTGCCAGGTCACTACTGTAATTAAGAATTACTTCTTAATTTACCTACTTAAAAAAGATCTAATAAAAAAAGGGCTTCTAGGTTGTGGAAAGTTTCTATTTCAAGATGTGTGAAAAACTTCCTGGAGTGGTTTCCACTGGACTGATAATAGAACAACTGCAGTATATCTTAATGTTTTCCCTTTTCTCTTTATCTTAACATATGGTTGACATGTCATTTGCCACTGAATTAATTGCCCTATAGATCTTTTAGACCAGTGGCATGGACATTTCTAAGTTTGATACAAAACACTGAAACGTGTACAGGATATGTGTCAAAAATAAAATTTTTAAAAAGTGTGACTGTTTTTATTTAAATATAAGACCTCAGTTGGTCAGAAGCAAGACTGAAAACATGTCACTTGTTATAAGCACTTCACTGCAGTGATCATTTTGCAGAAGATAGATAACTTTCTTTAGACTCTGGAGGTCAGAGATGGGTTTAAAATTACTGAGAAATCAAAACTTGTTATGTGAAGAAGGGCCTGGACAACCCTGTTTTACAATAAGGCTGACCTGAGTCAAATTTAAATAAGTTAACCATCTGAGATAAAAGAAACCTACAATATTGGGCAGAGTTCCTGATGTCAAAAAAACCCAATGCCTGATGGCTTTTCTATTTTTCAGAATTGTGCATTAGAAAGTTTGCTTTGAATTTATAAAGTAAGATAAGATATATCTTACCTGGAGTGGAAGTTTGTCTTAGGCACAATGTTGCAGAGAGCATATAGATCAATTGCACCTGAATATACAGTAGTCACATATCCAGACATAGTTGAAAAAATTAAAACTACACAGTCAGTTTTTTCCAGTTGCATTTTCTACTCTGATTGTGTGCTCAAGAACACTAGAACAATACAAAGATTTCTGGCTTTCAGAGAAAACTACTGGCAGATAGTAGTTCAGCTAGTGCTTCAGAGTCAAAGTTTTCTGGATCAAATTCACTTAGGAGCTTCAGGATTATTTTGTCAACTGACGATCATGTTTTTATAAATGCATTATAACAGTGATATTTAAAAACGAAATATTTATATTGTGTTAATATTGCACATATGATTATACTTTAGTTATTGTGTAAATGTTCCTTTGGCATTTTTTTTTAATAGCTATGCTCTTGCCACCTCCAGATACTTCTATATTGAGTTTAATTAAATTGAAAAAAAAAAAAAAATGCACAATAAAGAAAGTTAGACTCTGTGCAGTCCTGTGAAAAAATTAAGTACACCCTTACTGCTTCCATAGGAATTTAGAGCAGTAGCAGTAGCCAGGTGCTGATAATCAAACACACTTAAACAATTGATCACCAACAAGTGTGACCACCTTTATAAAAAAGCAGAAGCTTTGGCAGTTTCCTGGACTGAAGCATTCAGGTGTGTTAACACAATGTCACATTCTTCCCAGATGTAGATGTCCCAGCAAATTTCACTCCAAGGTCAGACCGTGCAACACTCAGAGAAATTACAAGCTACATCTGAATTTTCTTGCTAAAAAGAACATGGTAGCATGGCTTAGGTTTGCAAAGTTGCAACGCCAAACTGGAGATTTGTTGATTTGTTGGTTTGATGACCTGCTGCAACACATCCTTCGGTGCTTGAAAATGTGACAATCTAGTGTCAACTTAGAGTAGAAAAGGAAAGGAAAGGATCCAGCCATCAATCTGAAACACAAACTGACATGGCCTTAACATATACATATACTTAACCTTAAGCTTGCACTGTGCATTTATACTCTCATTCTCTCTCCTGTCTTTCTGCGTACCCCAAACACACCCCAGAGTCCTCTGAGGTTATCTAATAGTTTAGTTCTGTCCCCTCACTCTTTGCTACTAAATATAGGCTTCTGAACCATCTGTGAGAATGATTTTGTTCCCTTAATATCACCATCAGCACTTTCAGCTGGCCAACAGAGACTTCTCCCCTGGCTTTAATGCCCCCCCTCCAGACTCCCCTTCTCAACCCCTATTCATACTTCTAACCTCCTCCTCCTCCCGTCTTGATACGAACACCAACACCCCCAACCCCCTGAAAGATCTGCCATCTGAGTGTTGGTTGGGTTTTGCACTTCCCGGGACCTGGGTCCAGGCGAACGTAGGGTCAGAGGCACTGAGGGATTTGTAAATTTGTGATCGAGATCGCCAACATCGGTCCCTCGGTCTCCTCTTCACTGTTTGGTATTTATAGGTCTGTCTCTCCTGCCAGGACAACAACAAAAACCCGGTGAGTGGCTCTACATCCCACGAATCACTGTATCCATTTATTCTACTAATCAACTGACAGCTTGGATTTCAATTTTGGATATTGCAAAAATGGTGCAAGGCATTTAAGATGTGCAATGTGGTCCCAGTCATATTTTCTGCACGTTTACAGCTGATCTTAAGGAGAAACTAATGGAAGACCTCAACAGCTCAATAAACAAAAATTATTAGTTAGCAGTTTAATTCCACCAAAGAAAGAATTACAAATGTAACATAGCTATGGAAGTCCCTTTGCTGCTTTTAAATTTTCCTATCTAATCTTAAAATTACAAAAGGAATGGGTGAATGTGCTGATCATCTCACTTGGTGGGTGTTGCAGAGATTTTATATGGTGTTGCCAAACCCTGAGAGGGGTTGGTAAATCTGAGAGCAGACTTTAAGGGAATTAAAAGACAGTGTTGAAAATCCTCCTCGTTAACGTCGATGAACTATTCCAGTTTGCACACCTGTTTTGAGAGATGGCCAAATATATAGTCAGAATTGTTTTGTGGAGGTGTGTATTGTGTTCTTAAGGGTTATGTCGAGCCCATTTGATAGTCGAATGACGCCATTGCATGTCGCTAAAATGTCTTGGCTGGAAATGGCTTTTAAAAATAGCTGCAGTGGGTTGAGTTACAGCCAGTAGATGTGATGTGATGTTTTGCCACTTGACTGGGCTTTAAAGAAACTGCTGAGAGCCGAAGGTGTTGATATCTGTTCAGAAAGAAGAAAAAATATGTAACACATACATATAATTACATGTAAACCAGCACCATGCATATCCTACACAAGGGCTATCTTGTCCTATGAGAAAGAGGAAAGTATCTATCTATCTATCTATCTATCTATCTACATTGCCCACCTTTATGTTCTCATGCGGGACACTGGGGGATGTGATCATATATTACAAATAATTCCATTGTTTTTATAATCCTGAGGCTTTCACTTTTACTGCAGCACAATAGCACCATGATTCACTGATCAATGATTTCTGTCTCAACCACAGCATGCTTCTGTTTACATTGACGCAGTCTGTGTACAGATCTTGTGTCTCCAAACAAAACTGAAACACATATTGAGCTATATGTTTCCTTCGGGGCAGACATCTGTTTTACTAGAGAATGTAAGGAATCCGAGGGCACTGACATCCCGCCTGAACTTGAAAAATGAGGAGGGCCCTTGCTGTCAGTCTGTCTGATACATTCCTGGTCCTGGGGATTCACTTTCAGGGGTGGCGGTAAGGTGTTGATGGTTTAGAGTTATCTTGTGAATATGGTGTAAATCAACGTTAAAATTGAAACAAAAACATCCCTTTCAGTGTATTTGAACCTTTAGAGTCAACTTGTGGTATATGAATTCCTTTGAATATGAATGTGTAGTGTGAAAAAGAATATCATGACTGAGGATATCAACCACTTTCTCTTCTTTGATTTTTCTTTTTTTGATTTGTTTGTTTTATTGCTTTCAGTTTTTTTCATACTAAACATCCTACATTTTTATGTTATTTATATTGAATTAAGAAGCTTAAGAAGTAATTAAGAAGATTAATTAAGAAGCTTTCACATTACTAAACTTTTGTCTCTTGAGCATGAAGGTTTAGCTGAAGGTTTATCATTGCTTAAGTATGTGTTCAGGTTAATATCTTCACCTGTTGTATATTTTTCTAACCAGAAGTAATGTTCTATGTTTTCCCCTGGCCTTCCAGTCATGCCTCTGGGAACACCTGCTCCCCTAACCAAACGGAAAAAGCCCTCCAAGATCATAACTGACCTATCACATATCACTCAGGATGGTAAGGCTGACATAAAATGATGTGACTATGAAACCAAATTAACACTTCTCAGTACAGCTCATTCATATAAACACAGTATACAGAAATAGATGGATAATAGGTGGTAGAGCAAGTATGGAGTACAAATATTAGAGAAATAGCTGTGATATTATTTGCAGTACAATTAAAACAAAACATGCAAAATTTAAATAAATAATGAGATAAATAATGACTAATTTATTTATAAAGCAATCATCTTATGGCACATTATATTGTAAGGTAAAAACTAAGTCATATCTTTGTCATTGTCATAAGAGTAACAACTAAATGAGGGCTTTTCTGTGATTTTTTTGTAAATATTTCACATTGGTGTGTTACTAGTATGAATTATAACCTTGCACTTAACACACAAAATGCATTTTTGTTTATCAAGAAAATGTTTTGACCGTTATGACTAAACATGTTAGTGTAAGATTATCTGCCTAGTCAGTTCACTTTACTAATAAAGGATAGCATTCTCCAAATGAAACTCTCTTTATGAGTTTGTACTACTTTTTATCACATTTACCAATGTTAGGGCCATTGTTTGGCTCTCACTTACGTAGAATATGAGTCAGAGCCAGAGGCATCGGAGTTTGACCTGGGGACAAAGATCAGGACTCCCAAAGACATCATGCTGGAGGAGCTTTCCCTGCTGAAGAACCGAGGCTCCAAGATGTTCAAGATGAGACAGCAGAGAGTGGAGAAATTCATCTACGAGAACAACCCCGACGTCTTCAGCAGTGAGTCGATGGTGAGAGCCTAGTTCACAGAGAAAACAAAATCTAGTTTGTCATTGCAATGGAAAGTTATTGATACTAATCCAACCAATTTTACACAGATAAACCTTGAAATAGCTCTAAGTTTCATGCAGCAAGGCAACAGCTGAAGAACTGTATATACACTTTTACAATTTTGCTTTTGTTTTAAATATAACTATTTGAAAGAAATAAAGTATTAGCATGCAAACTTAAATGTTAAGTCACTTGGACTTTACTTAAGAACATTACTGATCAATCTTAACAGTGACATAAGAGTCTTTTTTCATTGTCTGGAAGCAGATAAAGACCACAAATACACAATCATAATTTTAAGTACTCTAATGCTCAAGTGCTGATACTGATTACTCAGTAAATACAAATCAAAGTGTTGTGTGGTGTATGATTGATTATAATAGCCATATTTCTTTCAGGACAATCTCCAGAAGTTTGTTCCCTCCCTGGGAGGCCAAATGGGAGGTCAAATGATAAACCTTGGTGGGCATTTTGTTAGCAAGGAGGCTGGACGTCTGAATTTTGTAGGGCTACAAACAGGAGGAGGGGCCCCTGTGCCTCCTCCAAAGCCTGGAAGCAAAGGGGCAGGAGGAGCGGGAGGTGCAGGAGGAGCAGGAAGTGCAAGTGGAGCTGGTGTGGGGGAGAAAGGTGGAAAAGGAGAAGGTAGTAGTGAGTGGTCACCACTAAAAGGTTGGTATAATTTCTTTTTTCTTTTGGCCATTTGTAGGATGATTCTGTTTTATGACGCAGGGGCCATTTTACAAAAAGGATTTAAAATGGAATCACAAAAAGCATTTATTTCCTGTATGTAGATGAATTGCTGGCTCTGTTTGCCACAATCTTTAAGTCTGGCAAATTTCTTGCAAACTCTGCTGCAACCTGATGGCAGCCACCCCATCTCTCTAGCAGCAATGCCTGCAGCATTGGCATAGGGCATGGCAATTACTCTGCTACCTTTATTTTCAAGCTTTAGTTACCAATTATTTTTTTGATATAGATTTATGATATAAAATTTGAATCTAATAATAAGCAGTTATTGTAAAATTAAAACCAATCGAATATATCCTATCAATTTGTGAACTTGAGAGGTGATGTTAGGCAGATTTTTTAACCTTTGGTTCATGCCAGGCAAACAGTTTCCTTATCTTTCTAGTCTTTGGCCTGTCCTGGCTCTAAATACAGCTATTTACCTGATCATCTGTCACTCACCGATAAAGTGAAACATATTTACCAAAATATAAATAAGTTTCATCTAAATAAATAATCCACAAACATCACATTATATGCAGCATGTGTGGATGACTTTCTTTACAGGAGGTGGAAAAGATGGCGGAGCTAAGAAGCAAATTCATGTGAAAACCTATGTGTCACCATGGGAGAAGGCCATGAAGGGTGATGAGAGTCTGTTAGCCACTCTAAAAACCGACATGCCACATCCCACTACCAGAAAGGAACTGCCCATGTACAAGTGTTTCAACAGGTAGTTCCCTCAAGGTCTGATATGTAGAAGATTCGTGAAAAAAGGAGCTTTAATTAACCTCTCACCTTGCTTTGACAGGAGTGCCATGCCCTATGGTGGCTTTGAAAAGGCCAATCAGTTTCTGAAATTTCAGCTGCCAGAAGCTGAGCCGACCAAACAGGAGCCTGAACCTGCAGTGGTGTACCATCATGACATTAGCTGCCGGCCTTCCTTCAACCGCACTCCTATTGGCTGGGTGGGCAGCAGTGAGCCCAGCAGCATTCATATGGAGACAGATGCTGTGCCCTTCGATGGAGAGACCGACGAGCTGTGAAAGCATATTCATACTGAGATCACTGTGCACATACTCACATGCAAGCATGACTGCATGCACACACAATAGATGAGCTTACAATTAACTATTACACTGATGAATTTGAATCTCTTAGCGTGGACAGTTAAAAGCGTACATGGAACAAGGTCATGCTCTTAACATGCTCTGTATTTGGTTGTAAAGAGACAAGCTTTAGTTGTTACAGAGAGATGAAACATCAAATGTTTATTTGATAAGTTCATAAGTTGAGCCAAACAGTCCTTTAATTTGTGTGAAAGTTTGTTGCTGTAGGTGAGAAAAAACAGATTGTGTCATTGAGGAAAGAATGATGATGGATGCTAAGTTACTGTTGTGCAGGCTGTCTGAATGTCAACTTATAGCTGTTATATCCCAACATTGTCTTTTTTGTTGTTACGAATGTCTGATGATTTGCTGAGCTATAAAAACCTATAAACCTGTGTAAATCAACATGCATGCTGTTGCTGATCCCTTAACCTGACAAAACAACACAGTTTCTCCACAATAAATTGTAACACTGTAAATGATTTGGTGTATGAGGGAATTCTTTAAATATGCAGTATTTGTATGTACAATGTAAATTTCAGAAATCTTATTAATTATTTGGGTGTCTGAAAAAAATGTACAGTTTTAAGGTGGAAGTGAGCAAAGTAGCTTCACAGTTAAAATCAAATAATTTAGTGGACTATTCCAGCAAGCAGCAGCTTACGTGAACTAGATTTGTCACTCTGTACAGAACAAGATTTACCCTGTAATCATAATGTAGCTTTGAAATGAGATCTTGTTAGAAATAATCTGTATCCAGAACGACTTAATATCATATATATTATGGGGGTTTTTTTGGAGGGGGGGGGTTAGCAGATTTTAAAGCTATCTGGTTCAAATTAAATAAATGTGTTTATTTTTTAAGAATTTATAAACATAAACATATTTATAAATGAAATTATAGGTATAGAAATCCAATGCTGGTTAAACAAAAGTAACACTGCCACAATTAAAACAAACAAACAAAAAAATCACAACAGGTCCTACATCCTTATCAAATCCTTATCATTAGGCAAAAGTCAAAACATTACTGTAGTCTGACAGGGCAAATTTAAACTAATTTATACACAGTTTAAAAGCTCTGGATTTAATTAATCTTCCTAAATAACATCCTTTTTTCAAGAGAAAAATGGAGAGTAGGGCAGAGTAAAAGAATTTGTTACAACTATTACGAACATTGAAAACAAATATAAAAACCAAACAAACAAACAAAAAACTCCTAAAGTGTGTAAAATATCTGGTAGTAGCTTAAAGTAAAGACTAAATCAAACAAAGAAACCATAAGTAACTGCTACAAGTTCGGTTGAACTTCAAAGACTAAAATGAAATAACGAAAAATAAGTACTTTTTAAATTTACAGGACTTCTCCGGCTAAGCAACTCCCGCACAATTGGGGGCAGTCATGTTCCAAAAAGTTATAGCCAAGGGAAAGGAAAAAGAAGAGTGGAGTACCTTTGAATGTTGGAGACCGGGGGAATCTACTGTCCACTGGCTAAATCTCCAGGTTTAAACATACATGCACCGACTTTATGTTAGTGGCCTCATTATAGGCCCAAATAACGAGACGGTTTCTGGTGTAGAGTAACGTTAATTTGTTTGGGCGGAAGGTCGATACGTCACAGCCAGCAACCTCTGGACGGCGTTACCTAGTGACGGCAGCGCTAGCCAACGGTTTAGCACCTCGGTGAGTACTTCAGTCATTAGGATGAAAAAATACGTAATTTCCCTCCATATAAGCGTCTGCTGTGTTTCAACGAAAAGATATATCTCAGAGTACGTTAACGTGTGCATTTAAATAGGTTGTGTATGAAAATCTTTATGAATATTGTTATATTACTGTTTGTTAATTATGAGAATTACTGAGAAGTGTCAGTACTGAACTGTTTAGTGTCATGTTGCCATTTTTAGTGGTGTTCCTTCATTAAATTGCTCAAACAAACAAACTTGTACCAGCAGTAGAGCACAGTTTAACTGTTAATAACATGTGAAAGCAAAGTTTGCAAAAATCATTAACATTTTTAGAGTGTCAGTACTTTATGATGTCAGGACTGTTTCCAGCGTTTCCAAACATGACTCTGCTAACAATTACAATTGTAATAGATGATATTTCCAGTGATATATTTGAGGCATTATCACTGTGATATTATATGCTAAGCTTAATGTTAGTCTATGATTATGGTAATTGATGGAGTGCATGTTTGTGTGTGCATATATATATATATATATATATATATAAATATATATATATATATATATAAGGCTCATTCTTTTTTAGGTACACTATAGCACATTGATTTTGCCTGATGGCATCCATATTAAAAGCCCAGTTGGCTCCCCTGCCACGGACAGAGGTCCTTGTGTATTGGGTGCTTTCCTTGGGCTCTCATCTGTACTCTTTCTATCAACTGCACAGGTTCAGCAAAGGTAAAGTAGAAAGATGGATACTACAATATAAGTTGGATGAAATGAGAAGAGCAATGAAGCTGTTATGTTCTGTTTTTACCTCAGAGCATGAAGTGGGATTAGAGAGAGAATTCCAGTTGGAAAATGGGCTTCTTAAGGGTTTTAAAAGGGTAAGCTCAGTGCTGAATTTATTGATTTAAAACCCTGTCTGAACCAACAGACAGGACTTTAAGACTTTATAGTGTACTAAAAGTTGCATAGAAATAAAAGACATTAAGAGATTTTGACTGTTTAAAGCTGCTTTTTAACAGGTTTCAGGTGTTATACGTTATTTATTTATTTATTTATTTTTTAATCAGGACCCTTTAGATTTTGAGTGGAATTTCTGGACTGAGTGGGCTAAGAAGTCTTTATTGTGGACTCTGATTGGTCATGGTGTTCTATCAAGATTAACCAGCATCTTTTACCCAGAGGTATGAAGCTGCTGCTACAGTAATCTTTAAATATAATATATATCTACTAGGTGGGAGACATTTTAATCCCACACATTTTTATGTTTTTCCAACAGCTTAGAGTGCCAGCTCTTGCGATATATGGCCTCTTAGCAGCCAGCAGTGTGTTGGGGATTAAAGGTGTGAGTGTGCTGCTGGTACATCTGGGTTTGTCCTTTTCAGTGGCCCGGCTGCGAAAGCCCACTCTGTCATGGGCATGTAACCTGCTGCTGCTCTTCACACCTCACATCAAGGCACTTCAAGACATCCAGGTGGGTTGACTTGGCTTTAACTCCTACAGTAAATCTTTTCCTGTATGCTTGTAGGTGTTCTGAACACCTACAAAACAACACCTAGTTCTAAAAGTAACACAAAAACAATAACTTTGACTGCATCAACAACAAACCACACAATTTTCTGCAAAGAATGTGTATATCTACACTGACAATAACAGACAAATGCAAAGCACTTAAAATGGGGCTTGTGTGGGATTTAGTGGTACCGAGCAGTGAAGTTACAAATCACATTCAGTTGAATAGCCTTGCCTCATCTTCCTCTTCAAAACAGGTAGGAGAACCTAGGTTGTCTTCTTAAAATGCAAAGGGTCCTCTCTAGATCCAATGTTTGTTTTGTCCCTTCCGAACCACTGTAGAAACAATGGCAGACTTTACACCATCTGCAGATATAAAGAGGTCATAGTAAGGTAATAAAAATGCAGCAATTCTTATTTTCAGGAGATTATAAATTCTTGAAAACATTAATATCCAACCATCCATCCATCTAACCTTCCATCCATCCATTCATTTTTTTTTTTTTTTTTTTTTTTTTTTTTTTTTTTTTTTTTCTT
>VUQS01031410.1:5888-25094 GCA_015108495.1 Heterochromis multidens | reverse complement strand
CAGGGTAGGTGGAGGGGTAATACATTTTTTCACAAACCTTTTGCTACTCTATAGCATCACTGTATCCAGTTACAATTTGAGAACTTCCTCTGTCATATTTACCAAGAACACAAGAGGGCGCAAAATACTAAGGGAATATGCATGGTTAGGTGAATTTATTTTAAGTATATTTATCCAGCAGCTCAGTATTCTCCAATACAACACAGTGATAAAGATAAATAATTACAGACAAAATACAAACATTTAGATTCATTTTTTTTAGTGTGACTCATCGACTTCACTACATTTAGGATAGTCTAGTCCTCTTATACTGTATAAATAAATAGCATACATTTAGTGTAGTACTGTTGTTATTAATACAAGGATTCTGCTGGAATGTGTCAGAAGTAATTGGCCTTCCCACTGTATTACACAGAGAGGCTGGTATGAGAGTGATGAGGAGCACTATCTGCTGCTCTTCAGTGTTGCTGTTTGTGGTCTGCGCTTCATCAGCTTCAGCCTGGAGCATTGCTGGAGCCCTGAAGACTGCTGTAGTGTTGTGGAGCTTTGTTGGCTGTTTTCATACACCTTTTATCATCCTTTTTTCTACAATGGACCCATTGTTACATACAAAAACTACATTGAGCAGGTAAGAGCCAGCAAAGGCTTCTTCTGAATAAAACTGAGGATTAGCTCTTTGTTTTTTGTCTGAAAGAGACTGAGGCTGATTGGCGCTCCTGAGTGCAGGTCTCTCTTTTACAGTACAAAGGAGCAGTAACATATTTGGTCCCATGTCCTCTTCTGTGTCACTTATTTTTCCCTGCTTATTTTTGTTGTAGTAGATTTGTACTTATTCATACAGTATATGTTGGCTCTTTTATTACAACCCTGGCATTTGTTTTTTTAGGGGATGAGGAAAGATTCACCTAGCAGTCCTTAACAACATGTTCCCCTGCTCCACTTGCAGATGCGGAAGTCTGTTGAGGAAAGCAACAGGGATGAATCTGCCCTTAGTTACTTGGTGCTCAGATTAGGACGGATCATTTTGTGGTGGTGTATTGCAGAATATATGATCCACGTCATGTACATGCACTCCATCCAGTCTAATGAGACCTACATAGAAATTCTTCCTCCTTGGGCCTTAGGCAAGTCCTACAGTTTTTTTTCCTACAGTACAGCTTTATTAAAGTTTAAATTTTACATTTTCCTACTACACATGTTACCACCACAGGAATATGTAAGTTTTGAAACTTTCTCATATCAAGGAGCCAGATTTTCATGTAATTTTTTAAGTGGTTGTGAGCAATAGTTCCCCATGCTTTCCGAAGGTCTTTCAAAGTTTATCTTTGGACATTGGCTGCTTTTTCACTTATTTTCAGTCCAGTCCTTGTACTCGACTATTTTCAAAGGAATCTGCGTGTATGTGTGTATTTGTTAAGCCACTTAACACTGAACTATGAATCAGTCAAGCATTAAAAAAGGCACCTAACTCAAGGAATTGTGTCTACTCTTAACAGACAACTCAGCAAAGAACCAATTTTAAAATGTATCTTCAGGCACTTTGTTACTAGCACCCTGTGGCAAAAACACATAATTTGTCCCAATTTTCTTAGTTGGATAACCCAGTTTGACAGGCATAAAATAGTATTTTTGCACCAACAAGCTGATTCCTAAAGAGCTGTTAGCTAGAAACTTAGCATATCTCAGAATTTGAAGAAAGTGGCCTAAAAATCTAAAGTGGATGAACAGTAAAATCATATCCTTAAGAAATTGGGGGGGAAAATCCAGCAAAGACCTGACACGGATTCTAAGAGATGCATCTGTCTTTTCAGTTGATCCATCTATTGTTCACTGAAGCCTCATCAGAAATGGTCTCAGTGGAAGGGTGGCTGTTAATTAGCCATTCATAAGGAAGGAAAACAGGGAGAAAAGGCTGAGGTATGCCAAATTACACAAGAAGTGGATTGAAAATCAGTGGCAACAGGTCTTATGGAGTGATGAATCCAAATTTGAAATTTTTGGTTTAAATCGTTATCAGTATGTACAGAGGAGGTCAGAAGAGAGGTACAGTGTCTACAGTCATCTGTAAAATGTGGAGCCTCTGTTGTGGTTTGGGGCTGCATTTCAGCCAGTGGTGTTGGAGATCTTATCAAAATTTGATGGAATTATGAACGTAGAAAAGTACATCAGATTTTGATCCACGATGCAAGACTATCTGGAAATAGAAACACACAATGGATCACTATCAGTATGGACTGGCCTACCTAGAGCCGGATCTCAACATTACTGAAGCCGTGAGGGATCATTTTAACAGAGAACAGAACAAAAGGCAGCCAACATCCAAAGAAGAGCTTTGAATGTCCTTCAAGAAGCCTGGAGAACTATTCCTGAAGACCACTTAAAGAAATTACAAGAAAACTTTCCTAAGAGAGTTCAGGCTGTGTTGTATAATAAAAGTGGTCATACCAAATATTGACTTTCAAGCTCATTAGAATTGCTCATACTCTGTTTCTTCCTTATATACTGTATTTCCATATATGTTTGGATGCTTCAATTAATCACTGCACGTATTTTCCATTTTTCTTGTAAAATGTAAAGAAGTAATGGGTAACTCAAGACTTTTGCACAATAACGTGAATGTAAAACCTGTGGAACAAACAAAATACCCCACCAAACTATAATAAGTGGATTTTATGTGATGTAATCAGTGATTCTATACATGTAGTTTTTACATGCCAATGAATATTGAAATAGCAATTATGGCTTTCTCCTAATTTATTTAGTTAGGGACTAAACGAGTGACAAGATTAATCTAAGTCATTAACTCAGTCATTTTCCAATTTAACTTTAACCTCTCTGCCCCTGAGTTTCTAGAAGCAGATAGAGGAAATGTCTGTAGATTATAGACAAACTGATTCAACATCATTAATTTAGCATTTTATGGCTGCCAGGTTCTAACAAATTTTAATCACATCTAATCCTCCTCCCCCTTCTTTTGCTCTTTTGAATTTTCATTATAAATATAAAATATAAAAATGACAACATACATTTGAGGATTATAGAAATTTTGTAGTCATTACAATAAGAACTTTTCTTTTCACCACCTACTTTCCTCCTTGTCACAGGTGGCCTTGCTCTGGCTGTGGTCCAGTTCTTCTATGTGAAGTATCTGGTACTGTTTGGACTTCCATCCATGCTCGCTACTTTGGATAAGCTGGTTCCCCCAAAGCTTCCCCGTTGTGTCAGCATCATGTACAGTTTCACAGGCATGTGGAGGTAAGATCAGTGGAATCAACTCTGGCTAATACCAGTGAGAGACAGTAAATATAGTATTATACTGGTCTTACAGCTTTCCTGGTGTCCTTAAACAAAAGTAATGTATTGTCAGGTTTCAAACTGGGCACAGAAAATTGTCTCAGATGCTGAAGTAAAATCAAACGGTGTAAAGGTTTAATTTTAACTGTGCATTAGTTTTAAAGGGAACCTGGAAATTTCCTGTTTATTAGTATTTTACACAGTGGAGTGTAATTGCAAGAAACAGGAAAGATGCTTTGTTTTTCTGTTTTGTGTTTTAGAATGTGTTTGTATTAAGTTATTTCTGTCACACTGAGGCGAAATGATAAAAATAACTAGTTTCTTCACATTTGTTTCAATTAAAATGAAAACTTGTCTAATAGGACTATTCCTACTTTATACTGAAGGGGTCACAATTGCCCAAGTTAATGAACATGCAAAGGAAGGTGCTTGTTACACAGGGATAAGGAATCTTATTCAGCAGGACTTTAAATACAAAAAGGCTAAAAAAAACAAAAAAACAATTCAAAACATTCAAGTGTATAAACGGGGATGAACATTTGTGCTAGAATGCCGTTAGTATTTACCTTGTACCACTTCAAAAAATGTCTGTGTTTATATAGTGCAAAATATACATTCATTCAATCTAATCTATTATTAAAGCTTATTTTATTAATATTAGCTTACACTGTGGAGTTATTTGTTGCTTAGATGTTAATTGATTCACCTTTATGATCAGGTTTCAACTGTATGATTACGGCAGGTGTTACTTTATTTTTTGTCACTCCCCTTTTGTATGGGTTAGGGTGGGCTAAATAGTTGTAACAACTCTCCATATCTCCAAAATACATTCTCCAAAGTAATAATCATCATCACCATAAAGTTGAATTAACATCTCTGTAAAAGAGCTTATATCCTTCATGAAGGGAGGCTTTATTGCAGGACCGTTTTAGCTTGGTGTAAAAACTAGCAGCTAAGTATAGCAGTGAGCAGTTTTTAAACAGAACAAATATGCCATTAAGTGCAATCCTTGAACATATTGCTATCTGGCACAAAAGGAGCAACTCAAATTGGGTTTACCTCATGGTTATAAATTACCAGAGTATCCCAGCAGTTTGTCACTTTCTCCCAGTACAATCAGTCTTGTTCCCAAATGTAATTAACAGTGAGAAATGCCCCCATATTTAGAGCACAAAAAGCAGAGCTGGAAGGCTGTGTGTTGGTATTGCAGTAAAAAAAAAAGAAAAAAAAAAAGGGCTGTAGCATAGACCGACCAGTGTGCTGACACTGATGCACTCCAATCGAGCCTGAGTGTGTGCTGGTCGAAATCACTGATGGATTGCATAAAGCTATCCGTCAACATCACTGATGAAACAACTCCAGTTATAGACTGAGCCAAATCTAATCTTCTTAATGACAAAGAGGAAGCACATAAACATAAATGCATTAAACATACTTATTGCACAGGTCTTAGTTTATAAGAAGCCCAGTGCTCAGCTGGTTCTTACTGAATGATATATTGTTATTATGTAAATTGGTGACTCAGATGTATTCTTTTTTTTACTCTTAGGCACTTTGATGAGGGGCTGTATCGATGGCTCATCAGGTAAGAGGCACTTCAGCGATAGACTGACTAATTCCAGTGTTAATGCATACTAAAAATGAAAAATGTCATCTAAATCAAATAATGCCTCAAGAATGTCTAGCTATCTGTATCTATTTATTTGTCTGTCTTTATCTCTGTACGTCTTATCTAATATTTAGAATACTTGCGTATCGCATCTGTTATCTATTACGCAATTAAAGAGCTTATTTCCTGTGGGGCATTGAACTTGTCAGCTGAATAACCTTAAAAAAAACATGCCATTCTCTTGCTGCCTGCCCACATTTTTCATCATAATGGACAAGGATGCTGCATTTGCATGTAGGCTTTCTCATGATTATGAGGTTGCATGTTGTTGGTGAATAGTTCCTCTATTGTGGTTCTGCCCATGCACCCTGGAGAAATGCCTACTTGTTTAATATGTGCATTTGTAATGGGAGCATTATCTGTTTGCACACTTGTACTTTGGACAACACACATTATTGGTTTGTTCACTTTTAATGATGCACACTTGGCTGAATGCAGCCTATTGGGAGTTTATGGTTTGCTTGGTGGAGGCAGGTTGCTACATTAAGGCAACACTACAGTTGCACGGCTGTCAGAGAACACAGTGGAAATGTTCCCTCGTCTTGGTTATTATTTGCTAATTAGTGGGGGTGTTTTTCCTCAGTTGTTTGACAGGTACAGTATGATGGTGCACATGTACATCTGCTTTTATAAAAGAATGCATATTAGACAGTTAAAATGGCTCCAATTAATTTGCTTGAGATCCCAGAATTTAAATTGCAAATGCAAGTTTCCATTTTAATTCGTGCCCATTGGAAATTGTTTTCTCCTGCTTAATGGCATCAGTTGCAATTATCCTACCGCAGATGCAAAATGATACCCATGACACAATGCCCCTGACGTTCCTTCTTGCAAAAGTGCTTTTAAAGAGGTTTTAATGCAGTTCTGAAATTCAGTTGAAATTGTCTGAAGAGCGCTAGATGAGTGCGTAGGTGTTAAATGATGTACTCTACATGACTCACTGACACCCCGTCTCCCTGGGCAGCTAAGTGGCTCATTCTTCGCCATTCCATTGCGCTTTACCTGTCTGTGTGCCGCCGTCTCTCAGGTTCTCTGTTTCACTCACATTCAGTTATTGCCCAACAAAAGAGCTCTTACTGGGTTATTGATTGAATTATTTCAGCTACACATGAGAAGGAGCATTTGATCCCACGTCTTAGTAAATATTGCTTGTAAATATGTAAGTGGGGGTATAGGTTGGGTTGGGTGTAAGGTCAGAAATTAACTTTTGTTTTTATTGCATTTAAAGCAAAAAAGATTAAGTAAACTGTATGTCTACATAAGGGCATGGGAAACATTCATTGTCATGACTCTTTAATTCCTACTGACAGTCTATAAAGCCTGTGAGCATGTTGTTTGCACCACCTGCTTGGATTAATCAGGCGTTACATAACATTGATTAATCAGGGATTAATGTACAGCACAATATTATCATATTTTGAATGACATCTGTTTAGAATCCATCTACATCTAGATTAATATATTAGATGGATAGATACTCTGCCTGTTTAGGTATTCAGTTTCCTCTGGCTCTGACACTCTGGTACCTTTCCATCTGTTTTCGCACGTACTTTCATCCTCAATATGGCCGAGCTGGCCACTTTATTTCAGGCTCAGAAAATGCTGGCTCATCTTTCAGGAACATTGATTAGCCACAGGGTGGCTGAGATAATGAGTTCCCAGCTCAGCAACACTGCACACAATGATTTGTTTGTAAAGTGTGTTGGAGTGATATAGCATGTTCAGACTCTTGTCAGTACCTCTGGGACAGACAAGGTTCTCACAGTATCTGAGGCAATTTTTCTTCACAACATGCTCCATATTTGATAACAACTGGATGTTATTCACATCAAGTGTGCTATCACATGAGATGCTATTTTTATACCACATGCAACGTAATCTAATCTAAATCACAAAAATGAATTGCAGGATCTGTGCTATAGATTTACTGTTTGATAAATTACCTCATGATAAATCTCTAAATAAATAAAGCTTTTTTATTTAACTGAGTATCCTCAGTTTATTAACCGATATGCTGAAGTCAGAACTAGGAATAAAAAGACGTCAGCTAAAGTGTTGATTAATACAAAATTTGTCAGTTTGACATAGACAGTGGGTTAAATGTGTGTAAATCACAAAAAACACTTTAAAAACATTAACCCAGCTCCAGAGTTGTTAATAGTTTGATTGATATTCTCTGGTTTGCCTCTGTTTTTCCAACTGGACGTCAGAGCCACATTTAAAAGTAAAATCAGCATGACATCACAGTTTTTTTCTGGTTCTGCTTAATTTATCTGTGCATTGTGGTGCCATTTTTACATTTGCACTATTTTTCCTCGTCCTACAAATAAAAAATTATATTTCTGTTGGTGGGTCTTTAGACAGGTTAGAATCTCCTTTTTTATTCCTTCTACTAACACTCGATTACTAATATTTTTATGTCATGTACTCATGTTTCAGATACATCTACGTGCCGCTGGGAGGTTCACACCATGGTCCTCTATACAAAATGTTATCCACTGGCGTTGCGTTCGGATTCGTCTGCCTCTGGCACGGAGGCCACGACTTCTTACAGTACTGGGCCCTGATGAATTGGGCTGGAGTTCTGGTGGAAAATTCAGTGAAGTCTTTCTTTGCCTCAACCTTTATTCACTCTGTAGTTGTAAGTTTGAAATCCACTGACAGTGCTAAAACATTAGGAGATTAAAATTCCTTAGTAATTCTTTCAGTTAAGATGTCTTGATGTAATAAAAATCTTTCCTGCAGTCAGAAATAAAGGGGTCATATTATGGTATTTAGTGAGAGATAATGCCTAGAGAGGGTACACTAATTACAGACAGGAGACAAACTGGCTGGATCTTGTCACATCTAATTGGGGAAGTATAGTTAACCTCAAATAGTCATGTTAGTAAAAGCCTGTTTCCAATACATTAACAATTGCTTCTTTGGCTATAGCCTTGGGAGATGGTTCATGTTCTTAAAATAGTACTCCTATCTGATGGCACACCATGAAATCCACCTAGTTTATGGTCACACAGTTCATTTGTGCCAGGTGCCTCTGTCCTATATAAATATATATATATATATATATAATAGAAATTTCTTGTGGTTCCCCTCTTACTATTTCTTTTTTTGATTTCCCAGGAGCAGAATTTCTCTGCGGTGATGAAAAGGCGTTGCATTGCCCTTGTCTTTGCCTTCTCTACTGCTATGCTCATCCTTTCTAATCTGGTGTTCCTTGGGGGAATACATGTTGGCAAAATCTTCTGGAAGCGTGTCTTCATTCACGGTAAATTGCTTTCCACAACATTCACTCAGTGGGAATTGCGTGTGGCTTTATTTTGCAGGATTGTTTCAGCTGGCATTTGTACATTCTCCAGTGTGGATTATCAGTCATGTGCTCCTTTTAATTTGACAGCTGAGTTGCAGTGTAGGTCATCACATGTTTGCCCTCAGCAGTGAGAGCAGCCAAATATTGTTTTTTTTCTAAAGCAACAGAGCGAGGCCAGCCCATATGTACTAAAAATATTTAATCATAAATAAAATATAAGAAATTATTAAAATTAAAAATATTGCTTCTCAGTAGGTTTGTATATTTAACAGTATTTCCAATTTAATTAATCTGTGCAGGCAAATAAAGAGACATCTGCTTATATGGTTGTGCCACCCCCTATTTTTCTCCCAGTGTCTTCTTTTTTTGGCTCATTGGGTACCTAAAGGAAGATGGCGGGCCCTCTTGAAGCCTGTCTATTTACGATAAGCAGTCTGAGCCTCACTTGCCGCTGGGCTGGGAACACAGTCAGTGCAGCAAAGCTCATCAGTGGAACATCACATCATCTATATAGTATATTAGCAAAAATGTGAATGTGGAATTTGAATAGTGTTTACTTATTTATATCAATAATTTGTTTAGTATAATGTAGGAAATGTAGAGGCTGAATAAAAGTCCAAAATCCAAATTTTTATCCAAAACAGGCAGAGGTCATACACAGTAAAGCAAGCTTCGAGACAAAGGATCCAGAAAAAGAGCAGGAAAAATGCTAAATCCAGTAAACAGTCCAAAAAGAGTCAAACACAAAAAGATAACAAGGAACAAGACAATCTGGCCAGATCAGTGGAAACTGGGGAGTATATCTATATAAATACTGGTGGGTGATTCACCGAACAGGTATGGAAGATGACACAGGTGAAACCAATAAGGCAGGATTAGATGGAAAATTACCAAAGGAAGTAAAACTGACAGCAATAGACAAGAACCAGTGAAAACAGGAAATAGCTTGAACCGAAACATAGCAATTCAAAAAGCATTACATTTATCTACTTATGAGCAGTGGGAGAAGCTGTACAATAACAACATTTTTACCCTGTAAAGTTTGTACAAGTGTAAAATGTTAGGAAACAGCTGCTTCATTCCCTCTCTTTCTTGCCTTCCAGCTCATTCTTTGACTCTACTAACTCCTGGGGGAAATAAGTGAATCTTTAGCTGCTAAATATGTTCACCAGCTAGTCACAGACTGTGTCATTGTGCTTATTTTTGGTGCTGAAACCATGGTTTACACTGTGCTCATGAGAGCTGGAAACAGTTGCCTGCTGCTGTAAATAGGATTTTAAAAGGGGTTGAAGAGATGAAAGTTGCTACTAAGCTGCTGTATGTAGTGCTGGGGGCATTTTTGTTTTTCAATATGAGCGATTGTTTTTATCATCACTAAAAAAATATTGATGTGCAGATCAGTAGTATTGATGTGAATGGTTTACTGTCAGGTTTAAAGGTCGTATAATATCAACGATGAGTGCAGTGGCAAGAGGTAAACTCAGGTGAAAGATGAGTAAAGGACAGTCTCTCCTTTGCAGCTTTTTCTTTCCATCTAGTGCAGGTTTTAGTTCATGTTGTAGATTAAGTGTAAATCCACCAACTAAAGTACTGTGTAGCACTTCATGCATTGTATAGAATCTTTGTTTTACCCTTTTCTTTATCCCCGTTTATTATTTTATCACTTCTGTTTATGTCACAGTCTGCGGCCACTTTAAAGTCAAACCTGAGCAGCCTGACAAAGGTTATTTTCCAGTCACCACGTAAGCTTTATTGTGACTATAAAATTTTGTTGGAAACAGCAAATGGTGCATAACATTACGCCTCTTCTAGCACTCCTGACCTCCTTCGTGCTCACAAGACTGTAGACTCGGTGTAAATAAGTTAAGAGAAATCTAAAAATAAGGGCATGGTGTTTGAAAATACCATTTCAGTTGTGAATTATTTAGAGCAAGAGCTGCACAATAACTGAGAATCTCAGTTTGCTTGTATGGTGATTTATTAAGATCATTGAAATACTAAAAATAAAGACTGGAAAATTAGAAATACATGATTTAACAAATCACTTAATAAGCTTGCTTCTTTCACTGATTGCATGTGTTTTTTGTACTTTAAATTGAGATATAATGGATCCAGCAGAAATGCCTGAGGCAGTTACTTGTGTCTGCGTGTGTCCTCACAGGAAACCACAGAGAGGGAGCCGTGGTTTCATTAACATGAGTGTCTGGGACTTTGAGTGGTGCAGGCAGTAGTGTAATTGCTCCCTGACCTTTCTGGTAAAATGTACAACAAACAATTTCCTAAACGCACTGTGTGTCTTAAGTTGTTTGTGTTAACAGTGTTCCCTTGAGTCTTGCACCTGAAAGCCCCCATGTGCTCTAAAGTTACAACCAAGAGACAGACCAGTGATCACCACACTAAGTTTTAATTTAAGACTACACAAACAAAGCACAAACTACCTCTGCACTGTTATGTGTTTATTGTTTAAGTCTGAAGTGACACCATTTCAACCACAAATGCGCTGATGTACATTAAAGGATTATTCAATTACTTTCTCACATCTTCACTGTTACCCAAGGAATACCTTTTGTGTTTCATTTTTAACTATAATGATCCTGTAATGATCATTTAAAAGCTCATTTTAAAGCATAAGATCTCTAAAATGGCAGTATTTCCCCTTAGGACGTCCTATTAGGTCTATATAATATTAGTAGAATTGTAGTATATTTACTTTAGGCAACAAATCCTTCACTTAACAAACATATTCAAATTTCTGTAGAGAGATAGTTTGTGAGTCTCCAAAACCACTTATTTTCTGGGAGACATTCTCACTTTAGGACATTCTATTGACTCTAAATAATATTAGTACTTTCTGGGTGGAGACACAAATCCTTTCTGGGGTTGCGTCAGGAGGGACATTCGGTGTAAAATACCTGACAAAGCAAACATGCCGAACTACCCCGCTCTCTTATTCACAAGAGGTCGCCACAGCAGATGAACCCACATATTTTTTTTTTTACCACTACACTGTGAAGCCATAGTATTAGTATTTCAGTAAGATATTTTATTACCGTGCAAGCATGCTAATGTTCGCTAAATGGCACTAAACGCATAGTCTGTATGTAAAAGATGGATGGAGCCCTTGTGATGTCACTGATTGGTTTGCTGTTTCTTTTCTTTTCTTATTTCAAACCAGACATGGCTGCAGTTGGGATAAGACCATAGAATTGCTAAGATAGCACTGGCTAGTTAGCTTTGTGAATCCACAATCCACTGATAACAAATGGGACAGTCTACTGAGTCCATAGCAAAATGATACATCAATCTACTGTCACTAGCAGCACAACACTCACACTTTCCTTTGTTTCTGCGTGTCTAATGCTAATGTAACCAGAGAGATGGAAAAAGAAGAGCTAACCTACAAGTTTTAAGCTTCTACTTTTCTTTTAAGTCACTCTGACCACCAATTGGTTTTACTGTGTTTAGGTTTAAGTTGCCTGCAAGAAACACTAATCAAGAAGCAAAAAACACTAAATACATTTTTTCCCATGTCCTCTGGGTTTTTTAAGACCACTATCTTCCAAAAATACAAGCAGCTCCAACACATTTCTGAAAACAGTTACGTTTGGCTAGTGGTGTTTCCTTCAACTTTGCCTTTTCACTATGTTAGTTGTTGGCCACATCAAAGGTTGGATGACCAGCTGGAGAACATATTTCACACTGAGGGTGTTAATGAAATGTAGATACCTGCAAAGACAAAACACTGGGATGTCTTGGCTCACGATGCACACGCGGCCTCAGGCTAAAAGGCTTTAAATAACGAATGAACATGTCAGAAATACTTTATATCATGATAGCTTATGTGAAAATGGTTATGTCTAATGTGATTAGTAATTAGTTGATATTTACTGAAAATATCAAGGCTTTTCTGAAAGACAGTTGCAAACAAACAAAAACGTGTTGTGCAAACTACACAACACAAAACTTAACCTCAGTGCGCCATTAAAATATTTTGCATCATAATACAGCTTTTCTGGCCTCAGCTCATGTAACCTTTCGTTTACGCAGACAGCAAACTGACAGTACAGCTGTGCATAAAGCAGCCAGTGTGTATGTGAATTAGATTTTGGCATGAATAGAAAAGAATAGACCATTGAAAAGCATTGTGGGTGCAGGTGCAGGTTACTGAAATAATCTGGAGGCAGGCCAGTTGGGGAGGAGGTGCAGACAGCTGTCCTTACCTGCCTGCACGGCCCTCGGAGAAGAAGCTAAATATAGAAAAAGAAGGAAAAAAAAAACATAACATGACACAGTATGGAAATTAGCAAACCTACTCACTTAGCAGTTACTTTTGAGCTGCGTTTAAGCTTCATTCATAATAAAATAACTGACTATACAACACATCTCCTGCATTATCCAAATATTTGTAAATATAAAAACAGGTGAATACAGTGGCTTTCTTTTTTGTTTCAGGCTGGTCTACTGTGGCCCCACCAGTGCTAGCTTTCCTCTACTGCTATGCTCAGATTGGACTTGAGTGGACTTCTCACCCACCGTGAGTCACCTTGACTTTATAGCAGGGACTGAGAATCCCTGCTACTGGACAGCTACAACAACCTGCTGATTCCAGTGCCTTGTCCTCACCAGCCAGAGTCTCACTGTGGTGAACTTGGCTCATAGCCACACAACCTGTCCAAATCTGGCTGAAGAGTGCCTGAGCAGCCACTTTCCAAAACCTGCAGGACTGCACAAAATCTGTCTGTAAGCTGATACTTAGAGTTTTCTGTACTTTGGGTGAAATCTGAGAGCACACAAACTGTAATAAAATGCTGAAAATTCAGGGCAGTCTCTAATAACAGCCCTGAGGCAGTAAGCTACATGAAATCACTGTTATTCTAAGACACTATAAAAGAAAATGTGGACTCTGAATCTGTCTTAGTTATATGACTGTGACATAGTATTGCTCATAGATGCAGCAAGCTGGAGAAAGTACTGTCCTCCTGTAGCTTGCCACAAAAAAAACATTCAGAGGTAAACTGTGGGCCAAAAAGGCAGAGTCCAGCTGCAGAATACAGATTTAATTTGGGCAAAGCAGAAATGCACTAATAACAATAAATGCAGTAATGTTGATTATCAGTTTATTACATCTGACACATACTACAAGCTGTTACAGCTTTTATAATAAATACAAGCTGTTTTTGGCTCATTTATTGTTACGCAGTAAATCACCTTGCATTTCCAAAATGTCAACATCACAACTAAATTTAGCCAAAAGTAAAATCTAATTTTGGTGCAAAACTCATCTTCCGTCTGTCCAAATCTGTCAAATTCTTGGTCATCAAGGACTGTCAGAAAGTGCTTGCTCATTCAGCACAATGTGATTAACACTGTGGGTTATGAAACAGCAGAGGAGTCCAATCCATTTGTGGTTTACTGTAAAGCTTTTGTTGCAGGGGGTTTGACAGGTCATGGGCTGATTAGACAGGTGATAGCGACACTGCTGAATGATGTACATTAGAATTGATAGAAGTGGGTGTACACAATGCTCATTGACTCAAAACTATGGATTTTTTTCTCTTTTTTTTTTTTTGTAGAAAAAATATTTAGCATTGTGTGGGGTTATCAAGCCACTTTTGAATTGTTGTTGTTGTTTCCCCCCAGATACATTGCTGGATTAAATGTCAATGTGTATTATTCAATATTCAGTTTATTTACTGCAAAAATAGGTATTATACATATAAGAAAGTTTAGCCTTATAAACTCAGTGTTACTCACATGTTCAACTGCTCCTTAACACAAGTATCTAATCATCCAATCACATGGCAGCAACTCATTGCATTTAGGCATGTAGACATAGTCAAGCAACCTGCTGAACTTCAAACCGAGCATCATAATATGGAAGAAAGGTGATTTAAGTGGCTTTGAACATGGTATGGTTGCCAGACAGGCTGGTCTGGGTATTTCAGAAACTGCTGATCTACTGGGATTTTCCCACATAACCATCTCTAGGGTTTACAGGGAATGGTCCAAAAATAAGAAAATATCCAGTGAGCAGTGGCTCTCTGGGTGAAAATGCCTTGTTGATGGCAGATGTTAGAGGGAAATGGCCAGACTGCTTTGAATTGAATAACCACTTGTTACAACCAAGGTATGCGAAAGAGCATCTCTGAGTGCACAACACGTCAAAGCAGATGGGCTACAGCAGCAGAAGACCACTCCAGGTGCCACTCCTGTCAGCTAAAAATGGGAAACTGAGGCGTGACAATTCACACGGGACAATAGGAGACTGGAAAAAGGTTGCCTGGGCTGATGATTCTTGATTTCTGCTGTCACATTTGCATGGTTAAGTCAGAATTTGGCATAAACAACATGAAAGCATGAATCCATCCTGCCTTGTATTAACAGTTCAGGTCAATGGTGGTGGTGTATTAGTGTGAAGGATATTTTCTTGGCACACTTTGGGCCCCTTAGTACCAACTAAGCATCATTTAAATGCCAGAGCCTACCTGAGTGTTGCTGCTGAACATGTCCATCATTTTATGACCACACTGTACCTGACTTCTGATGGCTGCAGGGTAATGTGCCATTTCACAAAACTCAGATTATCTTAAACTGGTTTCTTCTTCAAATGGCCTTTACAGTCACCAGATCTCAATCCAATAGAGCACCTTTGGGACGTGGTGGAACGGGGGATTCACCGCATGGATGTGAAGCTGACAAATCTGCAACTGTGTGATGCTCTCATGTCAATTTAGACCAAAATCTCTGAGGAATGTTTCCAGCACTTTGTTGAATTAAGGCAGTTCTGAAGGCAAAAGGGGTCCAATGAGGAACTAGCAAGGTGTAACTAATGACGCTGATGGTGAATTTTTACTCCTGCAGGACATCACAATTGCCCCATTTTGACAGGCAAGTGAAGGAATGACACACAGCATAAGAGAGATCTCTGAAACCTTTTCAGTAATAATGATAGGGAAATCATCTTCAGGCACAGAGATGAAGTCAGTGAGGCATTTCTCCAAACATATGTCTTTTTGACGTATGTTTGAAGGCTAATATCTATTAAGTTTTTTCATTAATATGAGGAGAAATTGTGAATTTAGCTGATGACATAATGAGTTGTCGGAAAAAAATGTAATGACTTAGTATTTCATTAGAGAAGCAGACACTTTTTGAATGGTCTGTTGTAGCCAGATATTTTTTGGGTGCCAGCACCTACTACTACTGCCTCAGCTTCACTTTTAATCCATAAAAAATGTCAACTCTGCTGAGAGGTTTTTGCCAGTATGTTAAAGGCTTTAAATTTTCATATTCTAGACTGAGGAACTCCTTCAGCCTTCAATAAATCATCCCTTAAAATGATTTTAAAACATAAAACAATTTACAATTTACAATTTATTCTGTTTCTTAAAATTTGAGTCACCCACTGTGTCCAATTGGGAAAGAAATGCATCAGATGTTGCTCTAACAGGAGTAAATACTGTTTAAACAGCTGATTAGTATTTACTACATATTTTAGGACTACATTGCTTACGACACCAGCACGGTGGCTTGGTGGTTAGCACTGTTGCCTCACAGCAAGAAGGTCCTGGGTTCAACTCCACCATCTGGCCGGGGCCTTTCTGTGTGGAGTTTGCATGTTCCCCCCGTGTCTGCGTAGGTTCTCTCCGGGTACTCCGGCTTCCTCCCACAGTCCAAAGACATGCAGTTAGAGGGGTTAGGTTAATTGGTGATTTCTAAATTGCCCATAGGCATGAATGTCTGTCTGTGTTAGCCCTGTGACAGACTGGCGATCTGTCCAGGGTGTACCCTGCCTCTCGCCCTGTGGCAGCTGGGATAGGCTCCAGCTCCCCCTCCCCCTGAATTGGATAAGCGGAAGAGAATGAATGGATGGATTGCTCATGACCAGACCAACAGTGTGGCTCGTTGATGAGATTTTGACAAAAGTGAAGGTATATGACACATCAGTGTAATACTTGGTGAGATCAGCTCCACTGAAATAGTTTGTTACCTTTTGTCGTCAAGAGAGGTTGAAGATATTTGTCACAAGGCAAACCAACCTATGGAGAACTGAATGTGAAAGTTCTTCACATGACAACTAATCAATTAACCCATAAGCCCATCAACAGAAATCCACATTAATTACGTGATTAATCATCCAAGTTAAGCTTTACTCTACTTTACATTGTTGTTAACTGATTATTTTTAGGTTGGGGGGCTATTTGGTGGATAAAACAGGAAAGATAATGATATCACCTTGAACTCTGGTACACGTTGGTAGAATAGAGTCAAAAATCTGCAGATTAATCTGTTATGAAAGCCTGGAACACCCAATTCATTGAGAGTAAATTTAAAAAAGTTTGACCAGTGAGCTACAGTTCAGTTCTTGGCGATGCTACCAACTCCAAAGCATTTGCATCTGTTCTTTACCTTTCAGGGAACGACTTGTTTATCATAATTTTTTAAACTTCATGTTTAAGTACTTCAATAATCTCTGCTTTTTATGCAATGTGGCAAAACAATCTGAGCCTCTTGCTATTCACAGTGCACAATAATGAAAGTAAACAGCTTCAGGGTATGGATTCAAAGATTAGTTTAGGAATTAATGAATTTTAAGTCAGAGGTGTCATAACTGAAAACTATTACCTTGCCTCAGGGTCCTCTGGGTTTTGTATCATCATGCCACAACAGCTGACTGTCCTCCCCAAAGTTTAAGTTGCTTACCTGCACTGGTCTGCAATTTGGTGTATAAACAGCTGTATGACACAAGCTTTTCTGCCCTTAAGTAATAGAAGTACAAGATTGTTGTTCTGATAAGGCTCAGATGTTTCCATTAGTTGATTTCTTTCATTGGGATAATCACATCTGTGGCACTAAGTAGGATCAGCGTGAGCAGGGGTCAGTGAAGAATCCTCTTAAATTAGCACAAAAGTGTGAGGTTTATCTGACATAAGAAGATCAGCAGCAGAATGCACCTGCTGAGTTACACCATCTTAGAGAAGTGTCCTTATCGCTGACAGAGGAGCTATAACACGACAATGCAAAAGACACCCATGATCCATTCCCTGAAGAGATCTGACAGCGTGCAGCATGTATAAAATATTTATTATGAATAGCACAGTATGTCACAGTTCATAACAAAGAGTTCCCATTGTGCTTAAAATACATTTCTCATCACATGACATGAACATAGAGGCATGTGCATAATACATAAACCATACACAAAATTCAAATTCTGCTCTTTCTTAAGAATCCAAACATTGCAGTACAACTTGTGCATATCTCTCTATATATCTATTTTTCTATCTGTGTGTACTTTGCTAACTAGGCAGCTTTCTAGAGCTGACCACAAAAATAGATCAGTGTAAATCTTCTCAAAGGAACAACAGTAATTTGGGTATTTAATGCTGCTTGGAAAAGGAGAACGGGGCAATATCATGAAGGCACAGTGTTGCATGCTTCTCAGTAGCAATCAAAGTTAATGACTTTAATATGTAAATGATGTTATGAAATGGTAGTGCAGTATTCTGTAGCTTTCTATATTGGTGTTGCTGTTTGGATCTGTTTTTTTTTTTTTATAAATGTTAAAGCTTTCAAGCATTTTAGAGTGCATCCCCTTTTAGTATTGAATATTTATGGCCTTGCCACAGGCCTAAGTGAAAGTACCCTGCATGGACCATATCTTTGTTATTGAGCTGGGTGAATCAGAGTTTTATGTGGATCAGATTTGATCTTTTTTACTATTTTTATTATGAAAACAATCTGATTTGGTTTTCTGCCTTAATGGATACTATACAAATGTAAAAATAAATAACAGTACATTTACAATATGAATAAAATCGATCACAATGAGGGATTACAGTACGTACCAAGCTCACGAGAGTCATGGATTGTATCGCTCAAAATGAAAGTTTAAATATGAGTATTACCAGATCTGTCATTCATCTGTCATTGATAAAGTGAAACAGCAATTTATTGTGGCTTCAGTGAAAATATAAAATTTTAAAGAGGACCTATTACACTTATTTCCAGCCTTATATTTTTATTCTTGGACTACTAGAATAGAGCTGCATGATTCACAGGTCAAAATAATCCTTATTTATCTTATTTAAGACCTTGATACAGCCACTCAGTTCATCCACTGTCTGAATCAAGGTGATTTTAAGGCCTTTAATTTATTCTTCTGTTTGACACAAAGATTTAAAGTTTTGACATCTACATGACTTGAAGTTAAGCCATTATTTTAACCATGTGAGACTAACGCTCAAAAATCCATTGTTAGTAGGCTAGTAACAGTGAGTGTTTATGAGTTAATCAGCCCTAGAAATGTTTCTTTCTGAAAGGCTCCTGTAATCACATATGAATACATATGAATTACATTACTGACAGGTGAAAACACATTCATAGACTTTTCCATTGTCGGTGGAAATAAAATAGTGACAAAATCCAATTAAATCAAGGTAACTATTTGAGCTTTCTGCCTTAATAAGTTCTGGGTTTTCCCAGACAGAGAGAGAGGGATGAGGAAGGAGGAGGGGGGATGCTGCTGTCATGCAACGCACTTCATTTCCCTGTTACACAGTTTTTAAACCACTGTTGAATCTGTTTTTATACAAAAACAACAAGACTGATAATCATTACAGCCTTATGTATGCACTGAAGCAATTCCCATACCCTTGGTGGAGCAAAGCACTAAACCACCGCGCTTGGGTTTCTATGCACACTAAAATGGGTGCAACTGGCTCTTGTGTGGTTGTTGGATCATTTGCATAAAGTAGAGTTTAAATCTCGGGTACTCAGCGGGTTGCACCAAGCATCCTAACACTCTCTCAGTATAAGTATGTTTATGTGAGCGGCCCATTACTCTGCAGTTATTGCAGGGACATGAGTGTGGTGTAAATCTTCTCATCTCACAAAAACCAAAAAAAAAAAAAAAAAAAAAAATTTATTACCA